>JABSTQ010010976.1:0-225518 GCA_013358835.2 Ixodes persulcatus | reverse complement strand
CCTAGCCGACCTTGGCGTGCACGCTCCCAGCAAGACCAGCTTAACCAGCTCGAACCAGCTTGGGCCAGCTTTAGCACCAGCTCGAACCAGCTTGACAAGCTTGAACCGCTTCAGTACCAGCTCGAACCAGCTCAAGTACCAGCTTGACCAGCTCGAACGAGCTTGACAAGCTTGAACCAGCTTCAGTACAAGCTCGAACCAGCTCAAGTACCAGCTTGCACAGCTGCAGTGCCAGTTCGATCCAGCTTGGACAAGCTTGACCAGCTCGAACCAGCTTGATAACCCCTTAGACCAGCTCGAACCAGCTTGACAAGCTTAATTTTCTTGCTGTTTTTGTTTCAATAGGGTGGGCTGTCCTCTCAACAAAAGACAGGCAATTCCGCTGCGGCGTGGTACGGGACGTACTATGCGTCAATTGTAGCGCAATAGAAACAAACGCGCACGTCGTGAGAGAGTGTGTAACGGCGAGGGACCTATGGCGCATAATGCAGCGCTCGTTGCACGGTCTCGGGGTGGACGGCTACGTCGCTCCAGGCCGTTGCCCGTGGGGCGCCTTTGCGCTGCTACTAGTGGCAGTGTGTGAGTGGGTGCTGTGGCGGAGCCGCTGCGCCGCGACGGTCCAGCGATAAGGACGCCGGGTGTTGTGGCCGCTGTTGTGGAACATCCGCAAAAGAACTCACCGCCTACCTGGACGACCAGCGGTTCTCCCTTGGCGAACAAGAGTTCCTCCGCCGGTGGTCGTGCCGCTACCTCTGTGTGGTGGGGGGTCGCGTCATGATCAACTTCTCACTGTTAGATAGGCCTTAAACTCTAGTTGATGCTACAGATCAGTCCCCCACGAGACTCTTGAATATGTTTGTTGTGTGCTGAAAGCGTCCTTTTTTGTGTAATACATTTTTCTGAACAGCTGAAGGAACACCGTTCCCATGATTCCTCGAGTTCAGGGAATATAGCAAATGGTCAATTGGCGAATCTCATCTTGGGCCGAAGGTGCTGGTTTTTTTACGGAAGTGCAAAACGGTTTCCGTAGGGATCGCCGATTAGATTACTTGTTCACTCTAACCCAACGCGTAGAGATCGCTCGGGCGGAAAAGCGGAATCTTATATGTCGCTTTTTGGGCATAGCCGAAGGCTACGACTCTGTACCGCATTCGTTGATAATCAGGGGACTACAACAACTCGATATGCCGGAACCCTGGTTGAGACTTATCCAGCGTATCTATGATGGAAACCACTTAATGGTAACATTCAACAAGGCCACATTTGGGGATGTTCCGGTGCACACGGAACAACGTCAGGGCTGCCCGTTATCCCCCGTTTTGTATATGCTATATACGTCTGGCATGGAGAAGGCACTAGAAAAAACAGCGATCGGTTTCACTCTACAACACATGCACACAGGCACATGGTTAAATGGCGGCTCCCCAGCCTTGCTTTTGCCGATGATCTTGTGCTTATCGCCGACAATGAGGCAGACATGAAGGTACTGTTGATCATTTGCAAAGCAAAAGCGACTCAGCTTCGACTGTATTCCAATGCCAGTAAGTCCGGCTTGCTGCTGTTTTCCGGGCAGGGCTAGGGCCTTGAATCCCTTACCATCCAGAATAACGCACTTACCCTCAGTATCCGATACAGATACCTTGGTGTTACAATGACTAGTTCCAAAGATCATCTAACAGAACACCATAAAAATCTCAAGGCATCGGCACTAAAAAAGCGGAATATGCTTCGTCGAAAAAACCTTCGGAGCTGCGACCGGTATCTAATAACCTGAAAACTTCGGAAAGTGGTCGTTTTACAAGGATTGACTTTCGTTAATGGTATTACGTGTACATCCAGTGAGATCCGAGAATACATTGAAAGACGACGCAGAGATTGGACGCCCGGCACTATGATGCCACAGCAGGGTTGCCAATCAACTTGTTGAAGGAGATCTCGGATGGTTCTTTTTTTAGGCACGTGAAGCCAGCAGCAAACTTGAATATTATGCCCTACTTCAACTACTGGGCGAGAATGATTTTGTATACCTTCATCTTAAAACGTACGCACAACGTGGGGGCGTCGAATCATTCGACTTGGGACGAAGTACGGTGACTTCTCAATGACCGACGAGCCATCTACAAAGAAAGACTGGGTTGCAGAAGTTAGAGGGCAGATAAAGACTGTCGAGGCGGACCGCTGGAGCGCAGACATACAAGAGCATTCACGTATGCACATTTACGCGTCTTACGAGACCGACATCGCTCCTATCCACTGGTGTGTAATTACGTTGGGAAGTTGACTCCTTGCCGAGGCCAGCGGTGGTGCCTGGCGTACCTGTCTCTGCAAAAGAAATTATGACACCAACGTAACGGATACGCTGTGCAGTGCATGTGGTGATGCGGACGAAAGTTTCTGATTTATAGACGCTCGTTGCAAAGAGCAAGCGCCGCATAAATACACATACACACACGCACACACACCAAGCAAAAAAGGGCGAATATGTTAAAGCGTCCACGGTGCTTCCGCAACGTGCATTCCACAGAATCAAGATCGCGTTCTTTGCAGACGTTAGCTAGGAGCTTGATCTGATGATGCAGGGACCTCTGCCTTGCCAACCGTATACCCCCTCCCCACACCCGCCTGCGCTGTGAATAGCAAACTCAAATGTGGCACCCAGCGGATACCTTATTCACATAGCTTACAGGTGTCGCCATTGCTGCGTATTGACGGTTATTTCTACTTACTGGTTCCCTCGAGCTACTACTTCTGCGGTGTGAAGCTAACACAATGGACTGAAGGCTCGTGACGCATACATTACTGGCATGGCCGCGACTGACGTTACGGACAAGCTATATATGGGCCATAGGGCGTACAATCCTCGGATATTGCCGCTACGCGAGATTGTCACGCGCTGACGCCAAAAAGCGGCAAGGTGCGCAATTATGAAACCCTTGACACTGCATGAACCAATGACGTCACGAGCGCGATACGAGAGGATTTTGGGGGTTTATGGCGCAAAAGCTACTAGGCCATCTGCGCCAAACTAAATAAAAGAACCATTGAAAAATTATAACCAAAAAGCTAGAATTGGTGAAAAAGGACAATACCAACAAGATAGTCTATTACTCGTACAAAAGAGACTAGAATGTTCTCTCCCACAAGGAGAGCAGGATGAAATGGGATGCGGTGTTGAAAAATAATGAAAGACGTTTACAGTTCTCTGGATTGCTGAATTACAGCGCAGCTCCTGAGGCGGAGGACGGGAGGGTACGAAGCCTCCTCCCCGCTTCCTATTTCCGCGCTCAAGTTAGCGGGGAAATATTCCCGCTAAATTTAGCGGCAAATTTGCCAACCTATTCCCCCTAAATTTAGCGGGAAACTTAGCGAAACTTTCCTAGCTGAATTGACCGGGAAAACTGAACTGGTGTTCAGGTCACGTGAAGTTAAAATCCCCGCTAAAATTAGCGGGGAAACAGAATTGGTGTTGAGGTCACGTGAGGTCAATTTTTTCACTAAATTTAGCGAGGATATTTTCCGCTAAATTTAGCGGAAAGGTTTTTCGCTATACTTCACCTGACTTCACGTGTGACGCCAGGAGGGTAATATTTCCCAGTGCATTTGGCGGGAAACGTTCTTCGCTAAATTTAGTGGAAACATTTCCCGCCAAATTTAGCGAGAAAAATTTACCCTCGGGACGTCACACGTGACGTCACGTGTGACGTCATTATGGGAAACATTCTATGATGCAACGCGCGGTTACGCCAACGGCGACGCCGACGCCGGAAACGGGCGCCTAACAGTTGCGCTCTAAAAATTCAGGAAAAGTAATTCCGCGCTTGTGCTAGAGGCCGGGGCACAACCACAACATATGCAAAACAGTGTGCCTCTCGCCAAACAGATCACGGCAACGAGCGGCCCGCAGGCTCCGAGCAGGGAAGCAGTGAGCAACATTCGCGCGGGCGAGACGAGAGCGGCGCGTTGCCGAAGGACAGGGACGCGGGGGAGATGGCGAGGGGAAAGCGGCAGCGGGAACCGGTTCCTCCGCGGGGGACGCTCCCCAAGAAGGAGAAAATAAGCAGCACCATTTTTGGTTTTCACCAAAGTCGGACGTCCTCTCTTTTCGTCGTCAAAGAATACGAGCAGCAACTCACACGTAAAAACTAGCGTTGCCCGAACGAATGCTTGTCTTCAGTCGACCGTTAGAACAGCCATCTACAGCGCACAAATTTGGAATGACTACCATTTTGCAGATTCCTTCGAGTACCGTGTTCCCAAAGTAAACACGATACCGACATATGAAACCAAAACCAAACGTCTCCCGCGTGTTCTTTTTTAATTTTATTTTGTTGCCCATAGTTGCTCGTTGCCCATTTCGCGTCCAGCGTAGCAAAGAAAAAAAAAAAAACAATTATGCTGTTTTATTTACGGTTTAGTAATCATTTCCGGTCCGATGCATACTTTTCATGGTTATTCAAGCGGAAATTAAAACAGTATTTCTAAAACTCGCGAACCAAAACGTGACCGAGGGCACGTCTCTCGTTTCGACCAATCGCTGACGCGTCTCTTGTGACGTCGCGCTTCTTGGCCCCACAACGGTCACGTGAGCTCCGCTTCTCCTGGCTTCTCCCGCAACTCTTGGGGACTCGCCCCACTCGAACCCGGTACGATTATCACCATGACTATTTAAATGATTTGCGCGGCACACAAGCGCCGGTTTCGGCTGAAATTCGGGCAACGTGGCGTGAGACGTGCCCGGAACCCAATTCAATCGCCAAAAAAAGATCCGAAATTGCTTTCAGTGTCAATTTAAACTGTCCGAATTTAACAACGTAGTTGGCCGAACTAGATTAATTATAAAAATATTCCCCGAGTATGTTACCAATGTCTTTTAATGATGAAGAGGAGCATTAAATATTGGATAGCAAAGCACCTATAGTCCTCATTTACTTTCCTATACCTGTTCCAGGCCTCTTTGGGAGGGACAAATGTTGTTAAAGAAGAAAGATACTTCATACACGACTAGCGCTTTGCCTGCTTTCTAGTCCAATGAGCCTTCGCTTTTCGTCGCTGGAACTAAACAAGGTTCCATGAAGTGGGGTATCTGCGAAGTCTGCCCCACGCCCTATTTTGGTCAGCCAAAATTGTGGCACACTTCTCGTTCCAGAGAGATATAACATTTTTGGGTATATTACCAGATTTTTGTGGAATGGACTACCGATCAGACCTTGGTATGTGCTCAGTAACATGAAGTGCAGCTTTCTGAGGGGACATGAAAGAAAGAAGAGAAAGATTCAAGGTGGAGTGAAGATTAAAAAGCCCCCAGTCAATTTTATTTTATTTATTTATTTATTTATTTATTATTTTAATTTTATTTTAACTTTTATTTATTTTTTTATTTTTATTTCTTTATTTTCTTCTTTCTTTATTTTTGTTTTATTGTTCGTTCTCTTTCTTTCAATTCTTTGAAGTTCAAGGTCGTAGCGTCATGGGCATTTCATAAACGTTCGTTGCTCATTGAAAGAACTGCGTGTGTCTGTTTTCGTCCTTCATGTGTTTTATTCTTTCTGTGTATTCTGTAGTGTTCAACGCGCTCTGCTACGTGTACAGTCAATCTTGTCTAACTTCCACCTAGAAACCCGCTTTAAAGATGAGGCATTGGAACGGTACTCCTAAAACAACTGGATAATGCTCACTTCAAAAGTGTTTATGAAGAACCTTCCAGGAAAAGCAAGGAAGTAACGAAGGTGAAGAAAGAGAAATATCAAAAGATGGAAATGAGTTCTCTACCGCACTAAAACGAGTTGGCTCTCTCTCGTTAAGAAGGCACAACCCAGAAGACAATAAATGACGTTCGATAACCCCACCACAGGAGTCTTGACGGGTACTACCCCACATGGGATGATGAGAGTTAAAATTACCCAAAATTAAAAACGGTTGAAGAAGCTGTCCCAAACGTCCCTGCAGCTCTTGAAGATTCAAAGGAACATCTGGTGGTAAGTATAAAAAAACAACAGTTACAAAGATGTTCACGATGGGACGCACTGCAACAGTTTGCCGTGACATTCAGAGTGACATTTGAGAGCAAGCGACTGCAGTCTGCACGTCCACTGCAACACCAACAGAAGGAGTGGAAGCGGGACGGTCTTTCCTGAAAACCCGATGACGTCTTAAAATGTTAAAACTATTAGAGTGAAGATGGGTATCTTGCAAGGCTAGAGCGATGGGCCGAAGCTCATTCATGAAAGAATAAACATCATCAATATTTTTCAAAATATCGCGACAGTTCAATGGCATAAAATGTAACTTAGTAATTTATTAAAAAGTGAGTGAATATGTAATTATAAATGAATAAAACGTAGTAAAATAAAACTATAGTGAGCAAACAGAAACTAGGTGGGAGATATGGCCACAATACGGCAGCTGTCGGGCCATTATTTGGGCGGTATTGCAGGCTGCTTTTTATAGATTTACGGGAGGGTGCCTCCATTCCATACCATTTTGGTTAGACCCAGGAGTGGCCGAATGGTCAACATCTGTAAGCATCTCCACCTCCTGAGAACCGACCGTTGCATTGCATACGGAGCTGGTCCGGGATGTGGCCGGGGAGGCGGGGGGGGGGGGGGGGGGGGTGGAGGGGGGGGGGGGGCACGCAACAGAGAGAGGCAGAGCCATGATGCTGCACGAGGGGTACTTGTACACATTCAGCAGAAAGAATTCCGATACTTATTGGTTTTGTCGAACAGGTGTATGCCAAGGCAAAAGTAAAAACTGATTTGGCTGCCAGCCGGATGATTGCTCGTTCAAGCCAGCAACTGGCATCAACCTGCTGAAGACTCCTAATATAATGAAAGGAAAAGCGGATGAGTATTGTAAGATTAGTTTTTCTAACCATTGGTTTATGTCACAATGGGAAGTCGGGAAACTCCTCATCAGTTAATGTGGGCAGTTGTTGAAATTTAATATTTACTACCGTCCCCTATACCGGCTGGTGGCACAATATCATTCACACAATTATACTTACAGGCATGTAGAAAGGATTTTATCTTGGGGGGGGGGGGGGAGGGGCCGGCCTGCCCATGGCAACACGTCGTTGCTGGGAGAGGAGGTCCCAGTAAAACAGTTTCAGACAGACCAACCCCCGCCCGCCCGCCCCCCCCCCCCCCCCCCATTCCCCCTCCCCCCCCCCTTTCTCCTTCCACCCCCCCCCCCCCCTTCTTCCCTGGCTACGTGCCTCGTGGGGGTTATTGCCAGCAATTTCGTTTTCGGGCCTAGTATGCCGGCTGCCGTCAAAATATCTGCGTGGTATTGAAAATACTGCGCTGAACTCTATATCGAAAGCACATAACAATACGAAATTTCAGCATTGGGACGCTCTCTCTGGCCCTAAACAAAGCAGAGAGACTCTGTATAATTACCTGAGAGTAATCGCAAGCCGCTCAGCGGGAGAGATCGGTGAACGATGCGTGGGCGCATGGACGAGACGATCATAGACGAGAGCGAGCAGCCTGTCGAAGGAGGACTTCGTCATCCTGCAAAAGAAAGACAGACATTTGAATTCCAGTTCTGTCGTTGATTCTGCAATACGCATCTGACTTGATCTTTCCGGTCTTACCTGAAGTACATGAAATGGTACTCGGGGTCGCTCTCTCGCAGTTCCTGGACCAGGTGATAAAACTCGCCGAAAACTTTCCGCTTATCAAAAATATCTCTTACGTACATCGTACGTATTCTCTTTCGTTGTATCCGATGCCACAGAAGCACTGCAGCTATCTTTCGTTTCGTTTGCACGTCCGCGTTCATGTTGAATCTGCAAAGCACAGGACTGACACGACCGCCACCCCCGACCTCCCGTGGAGAGAAGTTGGAACAGAACGCCGAAGCGGAAGTGCGCCACCGGAAAAGCCCTGTGCGCATGCGCAAAATGGGAAAGCGCGTTGGCCAACGTCGGAGTATAGACACCGCCAAGCGAGCGGGTTCTCATCGCAGTCCGGCGCAACATCGTGGTCGATGGACATCGCGTTGCGCCGGCGATCGTTCGTCGCGCTGACGTTGGAGTATAAACAGCCCTTAAAGACCTGTCACCGAACGTATCTTTCTACGAGCGCAGAGGTATTCTGTACCGTAGCTTCAAGGACAAATCCAGTAAAGAAGTAGAACAACTCGTAGTCCCTTTTAGGTATAGGGGTGACCTTCTTGAGCTTGCTCATAAAGAAGGATGGTCCGGGCACCTGGGCATCACGAAGACTAAGTGTAGGCTTTTAGCCGAGTATTACTGGCCGGGGTGCTTTAGGGACGTAGAAGAGTTTTTTCACTCTTGTGACACCTGCCAAAAGACGGGAAGGCCAAACGAGCGAAGGAAGGCGCCTCTCAAACTAGAGCCGATAATCCCGAAGCAATTTAAGAGGCTCGTGATAGATGTCGTAGGGCCATTACCTGCAACGAAGACAGGTTTTAAGTATATTCTTACTATGCTATGTCCAGCTAGCAAGTTTCCAGAAGCCGTTCCTCTGAAGGAACAGGCCTCCGTAGAGGTAGTGGACAACTTGCTGACTGTGTTTTCCCGGATCGGGTTTCCGAGTGAGATCCAGTGTGATCTCGGTAGCGTTTTCACAAGCGCTTTAACGACCAGCTTTCTTGAGAAATGTGGTATAAAGCTTGTCCACAGCTCAGTAAGCCACCCTCAAAGTAACAGCGTGGAGAGGGCACACTCGGTAATGAAACGTATTCTCAGGGACCTGTGCCACGAGCAGGGAAAAGACTGGGACTTGGCTTTGCCCGCGATGCTTTTCGCGCTGCGAACCGTCGCTCATGAGTCAACTGGTTTCACGCCAGCTGAGTTAGTCTATGGGCGAAATTTGCGTTCGCCATTGCAATTGCTGCGAGAAGGCTGGGAGGGCGAAGCCGAGAACCCAACGGTGGTGGAGTACGTGCTTTCATTGATGAATCGACTACACAGGACGCGAGAGCTGGTTGAGGCAAACATGGAGAGAGCTCAAGCGCGTGGTAGTGTATTACGACAAGAACAGCCGCCTTCGCACCTTCAAGGAAGGTGACAAGGTGCTGCTTTTGCGGTCGGCCAAAGCAAATAAGCTAGAAGTCCAATGGGAGGGGCCAGCAACGGTCCAGCTGAAACTTTCCGAGACAAACTATGTCGTTAAACTGCCAGGTCGCAGGAAAGAGGTTCGCATATTCCACTGTAACCTGATGAAGCCGTACATAGAACGAGTGCAACTTATCAGCATCGCAGTGAACCAGCCGGAGGAAGTGCAAGCTCATATTCCTGAGCTGGGGAAAACTGATGGGAGTTTGACTGTCGCTGAGATTGTAGAGGCTACAATCGATAAGAAACAGATGAGTCAAGGCCAGCTTTTGGAACTTACTGCCTTGCTTGACAAGTACCAAAATCTGTTTTCCACCGTCCCCGGAAGGACGAACTTGGTCGAGCATGACATCGAACTCTCAAGTCAGTCAACGATTCAGTGCAAAGCCTATCGTTTTTCCCCACGTCAAGAAAAGCTGTTAAAAGAATCGGTGGACCAAATGCTGGAGCTGAAGTTAATAGAGCGGTGCGAGAGCGATTTCGTCTCTCCTATGATTTTGGCCGAGAGCCCTGGCAAAGATCCGCGGCCTTGCGTGGACTACAGGAAGCTAAATGCAGTGACCGTAACAAAGGTTTACCCGATTCCCAACATAGAAGCGTGCATAGAAAAAGTGAGCAAGGCGAAGTTCATTTCAACCATTGACCTTGTGAGAGGTTACTGGCAAGTACCGCTTACCGAACGTGCCAGCAGCCTTGCGGCGTTGATGACGCCATTCGGTGTTTTCAGGCCACTCGTTTTGAGCTTTGGATTAAAAAATGCTCCCTATGCATTTTCGAGGTTGATGAACCAGGTTCTCGCGGGAACAGAGTCCTTCGCTCTGCCGTACCTCGACGACGTAGCGATTTTTTCTGATACGTGGGAGGACCACCTTCAGCATTTGCAACAGGTCTTTTCTCGCCTGCAAGACGCAGGCCTAACAGTCAAAGCCAAGAAATGCAAGTTCGGGCAAAGCGAAGTGCTATACTTGGGGCACGTAGTTGGCAAGGGGCAAAGACGCCCTCAGAGTGCAGGCTATTGAGGAGTTCCCTTTGCCGCAAACAAAAAAGGAACTAATGTCTTTCCTTGGGTTAGTGAATTATTACCACCAGTACATTCCCCAGTACTCTGAAAAGGCGAGCCCGCTGACGGACGCCCTTAAGAAAACAGAGCCGAACATAATCAAATGGGATGAGCAGAAGCGGAATGCGTTGGAGGCTCTAAAAGGTGCGTTAGTCACTCGACCCGTGCTGGCCAGCCCAGACTACACAAAGCCCTTCTGGGTGCAATGTGACGCAAGCGATAAAGGGCTTGGGGTTGTACTTAGCCAAGAGAATGACCAAGGGGAAGAGCATCCAGTTTTGTTTGTCAGCAGGAAGCTGACTTCAAGAGAACAAGCGTACAGTACGATTGAAAAGGAATGTGCTTGCCTTGTGTGGGCGGTAGAGAAGCTTCGCTGCTACCTGTTTGGTTGCGAATTCATTTTCATTACTGATCACCGACCGCTCACATGGCTGCAACAGCTGTCCCAGAAGAACGGTCGCTTGTTGCGATCGAGCTTGACGCTCGAGGAATATTCTTTTTTGGTCAGGCATAAAAAAGGAAAATTGCACGCCAACGCAGATTCCTTGAGTCGAGCGCACTCCTAAGTACCCAGTTCGATTTTCTTTCTTTATCTCGTTTGCACACTTGTCCATATTTTCATTTCTTAACGACTTGTAAATAGTTTCATTCTCTTATTGTAATGTTTCCTAAAAAAAGGTCTGGTTGCGTAAGGGACATAATAGGCAATTTTTTGAAGAACAGAGCTCTCGGAGAATGGGGATAACGTTTCGGGCACCGCTGCCGTTCTGTGGTCCTCTGGTTCTTGTCGGCCTCCCTGTTTTCCAGACACCTTGGGCTCGCCTGTACTGTGACGCACCTCCCTGGCGGCCTGTCTGACAAGTGTCCCAGTGATCTTCGACTCGGCTGTGCACCTGACCATCTTCCCCGACGGCCGGTCGAACAAGTGTCGCAGCCATGCCTCGTCTACCGGTGACTGGTGGAAGACACCAAGCGTCGCCTTCGATCTCAGGCGGTGCTGTCCAGACGGAGCACCGTCAAGAACGCTGTTTTGACGCCAGTGACAAAAACGTGGTGTCCGACTTGTCGCCGCCGAACTTGTTAAGCGAAGCTACGGATCAAGCCGGACTGTCTTCATTACACGAGTGTGTTGTCCGGGTCCGAACGTTGGTGAATGTACCAAGACTGGTCTGTTCCGTCTTGTCTTCGCTTTGAAGTGCCGAGGCGTGGATGGGGACAACCTTTGGTTTTCGATTGTACCCTAGAAGGGGGAGGAGTTGTTATGTTGTTGTTTTGTTGGCCTCGCTTATCGACGCTAGCGAGGGCGTCGCCGTCAACCTGCTGCGTCAGCGGCGCATATTGCCATGTTGGAACCGATAAAAGCGGCTGCGCCCAGCAGCGCGTGGCTCTTCTTCGTCCTGCTGCCAAGATGCAATAAACGCAGTCAGACCAACTACAGTCTCCGTCTCGGTGGGCTGCTCGGAAACGTAACAGCCTCAAGCCAGTTTCGCTAAACGCTGGCTGACCAGCCTCTTGGCCCCGCTGTGACTGGCAGCGCCACCCCATGGGCCTCTGCGGCAGAATTGGCTAACACGACACCCAGCTCCTATGGAGAGGCCGACATGAGAGGGGTAGAGAGCTCGCGCTCACGTCATTCCGCTTCCGTACCCCTTTTAAAATCCGAAACTGTACATTGCGCCGTTAGTCGCATACTCAGCAAAAGCAACCAAAAAAAAAGGTGTTTTTTAAAATTTTTTTAGTTATTGTGCATAAGGATCAACGAAACTGATTAATCGATTAAAGGGTGGCGATTAATCGGGTTAAAATGTTGATTCGATGCCCAGCCCTACTTGGCAGTGAACTTCCTTCTAAACGGCACGTCTGTGTGT
Source organism: Ixodes persulcatus (assembly GCA_013358835.2). Classification (NCBI taxonomy): domain Eukaryota; kingdom Metazoa; phylum Arthropoda; class Arachnida; order Ixodida; family Ixodidae; genus Ixodes; species Ixodes persulcatus. The sequence goes on along the minus strand of JABSTQ010010976.1, from coordinate 213,508 downwards.
GTGTGTGCGCGGGCGTGATGGTTAGGTGACGGTCGATCATGAAACAGTCTTCAGACTTGAAAGTGACTGTAAACGTCGACATAATCGGCGCCATTGCTCCTTTGGATGGCGGGGTAGGACCAGCTATAAGCGACGGCAAAAGAAGTTGTGACAGGTAACGGCTCTGTGCCAGGCTCCGTCCCCAGAGGTGGATTAAAGCCCGCATTATATCGAATACAAGAACTTTAGCAAACTAACGCCGTTCAAACGTCCCAAGAGCGTCCCTTTCAAAAGGCTTCTGCTCCTTCGAACAGTATTTTCATTTAGCGGTGCCATCAGGTGAAGTCGTTTTATGTGTGACGAGTGCAAGGCGCCATTCCATACTGGTTCAAGTCTGTTTTGAATGATAGCTACTGTATACGTATGTCTCGAGTTCACTCAGTAAATCTCATATGATAGTTTACTTCTTAAAACCTTAAATTATACTGCTTGACGTCAAACAAGCTGTCATAAATTCACGTATTGTATAGTTTATATTTTGGGACCAATAAAAGCTGGCCAGGTAAAAGTGTCGCGTTTGACCAGACTGACCAAAGGTGAACACCAACTACTTCAACCGAACGTCCGTGTTATTTTTTAAAGCTGTTCCTCAGTAAGCCTAACCACGCTCAAGGTCATACCCTCAAGGTCATATTATCAGGGTGATGCTTTAGAGGTCGCGTCACGCCCGTGACTGGAGCTCAAGGTCGCGTTATCACGGTCACGTAAGCGCCAGTTGCGTAAGCTCCGTTCGTGTAAGCGGCAGTCACGTAACTTCGTAAGCGCAGGTAGTTGAACCTGACGTCATCCTCGATGTCATCCTAGAGGTCATCATTGATGTCGTCCTAGACGTCGTCTTCGAAATCGTCCTAGAGGTCGCCCTTGAGCTCGTCCTACAGGTGGTCCTAGACGTCGTTCTTGATATCGTCCTCTAGGACGTCATCCTCCACGTAGTCCTAGACACCGTCCTTGACGTCGTCGTCGACGTCATCCTAGACGGTGTCCCTGAGGTCGTCCTACGCCATCCTTCACGTCGTCCTCGACATCGTCCTTGAAGTCATCCTAGAGGTCGTCTTAGACGTAGTTTTTGAGGTCGTCCCAGAGGGCGTCCTAGATGCCGTCCATAACGTCATCCTCGACGTTGTCCTAAACGCCGTTCTTAAAATCGACTTCAATGTGTGCACGGCATGTTACAAACAAATTACCACAGTACCACTTTGGTACAATGATAATTTTGATATTAATATCATGGTACCATTTTGATTTTGATATCACCGTACCAAAACGGTACGGTGATACCGTCTTTGTACGGCGGTACTCGTTTGATAGAATGAACAGGCGCGTAAAAGTTTTAATAAAATCGACTGGTGCTTTTTTTTATTTGCCTTGTAATACGGACTGAGGTTTACCTATGTGCCCTCAGTGCTGAGTTTCAGCACAGAGTATATGTTACTTGGTACACCTATAACTGTTCCTGGTCCGCACTCCCTCAGCGGAAAACGAAGCACCGACTGCCAGCCGAACTCTGGCGCAACTTTCGTCACCTGGCTGATTGAACACAAGTACCAGATGAACGTCTTGCTCGAGTAAATTCAAGTTACTCCCTTCCCGCCGGTCACATCACGTAATCAAACATAGCGCGACGTTCTACTCCTAGCGGAGGCCCAAAGAACTAGCTCCGGGCTTTCCGAGAGAATGATCGCAAAAGAGAGCTACAAAAAAACAGAGAAAAAGAACAAACGATAGGTTAGGCGTGTTCACTTCGCCGCAACGAGCTCCCAAATACACGACTTGTGACGATCGCCTAAATCCCCAAATCCACCTTTAGTCCTTTAAAAGTGAAAAACTCGAGCGACCTATATATATACGAGGGGCGTTCATAAAGTTCGTATTATCGGCACAAAAAAATTAATAAAACGAAACAAAACAGGCATCAACATGAACACGGGTCCCTCTAGTTTCCGCACAGTATAAACATCACATGCTATAGTAGTTCGGAACGCCGCTAGGAAGTCGCAACAAAAATGGCACCGCCCGTCGGTGCGAAGCACATGCAGTGATCCGTTTTTTTTTCATATGAAGGGAAGCAATGCCAAGGATATTCATTCCAATCTGGGAGCGTTGTTCGGGGACAACGCCCCAGTTTATGACACTTTGGTTAAATGGTGCAGACACTTCCAGTGTGGCCAAATAAAGGGAAAGCATTTCAAGGACGGCGACCGAGTGATTGCTGAAGTGGAGCGATTCCTGAACACTCAAAACGAGGAGTTCTACAACGATGGCCTCCGGCATGTGGTGCATCGCTGGAAAAAGTGGGTAACTTTTGGTGGCGAACGTGTAGAGAATGTCTCAACTCCTACTCGAGTTTGATTGCTGAATCTCTATTTCTTCGTAACAATAATACGAACTTTATGAACACCCTCGTATATATATATATATTATAAGCCATTAAGACATCATCCTTTTTTTCAGCCAAAATTGAATTGAAATCGCCGAAAGACGTTGACAATTGTTTTTTTATCATTACCTGTGTATCACTTCTCGTGCATAACTTGTGGAGCTCTTTCAATGTGCATTATTACAGCTTTCTTCCCTGTCCCCTTAACCCCTTTGCACTCCGAGCGTAAAATTTAAAAAAAAAAATTGAAGTATGCCAATAGTTTACCATATTCTAGGGCTAAACGTAGCGTAAGTTAAAGATATGCTACACATATTTCAACTTCTTTGTAACAAGCTACATCAGTCTGTTTGAACCAGGACATGGTGTGCGTGAAGGCCAAGGCCCACTCTCAAACACTCGTGGCTATTTCCCTTGTGGCTGGTTCATTTGAATTGGGCGGTTTCGAATCGAATCGAATTTCGGAACCAACAGCTAGCGGCCTCTATTAGCCGCGATATCAAGTAGCCGGCTTATGTCTCCTACCGAGAGAATATGTTGGCCTTTCGTATATTTAAATATTTAAGAACGAACGGCCAACTTTAGAAACAGGTAACAATTATGGGTTGAATTTTTGACATCGAATTCCTTCCCTGCTGAAGCCACATTCCAGTCAGGTGTCAGCGTTCTGCAATGCGCAGTTATTTTTTAAACGCGAAAAGAAAATGTATCGTTTTTTAGGAAAACCAGATGAATCGTAAAAGGGCCGAGTAGTATTTTATATCATGTTCTCGGCTGTTCTGCTGCTTCGTATTAATTGAAGATGCGGCTCGGAGACACTTTTTTATATCAAATCCAGAAGAGGGGTTTCTAAACCTTTTCGGTAAAAAGCCGGATCAAGGATTTGTCGCTGTCACGGGGCCGCAAAAAAAAAAAAAAAATAGGCAAATATGAATTAGAAGAAAACTAACTAAATAATAATAAGAATTCAAATATTAAATGCAAAGTAGAAAGTTAGATTAAAAATTTACAAAAAAGAATGTAAGAAGGATGAATACAGCTACTTTATTTTTCAATTTAGTATTTATCTAAATACTATGATATTACACACTGATGAGGATCAAGAAAACTTATCAGGCATAAATCAAAGGGCATAGGAAGTTTCGCATGTTCCAACAGGGCAGAAAATTAATGAGAATGATAGCAATTATGATGACAATCTGCAATAGATAAGACACAGAAACGAAGCACAATATACATGGGAAATTGACAGGAATTTTAACAAAGAAAGCTGGGCTGGGCAGTATTGCGATGCAAATGTATCGCGATAGTGTTTTAAAGAGGCTTTCGAGTGTCTATATCCCTGTATCGAGATACTTATGAAAAAAAAAATGTACTTGTATTTCGATAATGAATGTTATTTCATGTGTATCGCTTGTATCGCGATACTTTTACAGACTTCAGGATCTCGTTACATTTGTTGTCAAAAATTAACTGTCGGTTTTCTATAATACACTATAGACAAACATATTCATGCAAGAGGTCCACGAATTTGTAATATGCACCCGCCACAAAACCACGTCTAGTTTCCTGGTAAATATTATAGTCACCAAAAGTTTTAAAAATAAATAAAGAAAAGGGCAAAAAAACAAAAGAAAGGTGGTTCGAAGAAAGATCACTCGCATAAATAGCAGGGTAAGCTTCATAGCAAAACAGGGTTCAATTTGGGCAGACGCCTTTTCTGAAGCATGGCAAGTCGTCGTTGGTTTCCAGTGCCTATGTGGGCCACTCGGAACGACAATATTTTTTTTTTTTTTAGCGGCATTTGGAATTGTAGCTGTGAATAGATGAAAAGTTTGAGGTAAGGGGAAGTGAATTAACCTACATAAACTCGAGGGATACAAGCCCTGCCATTTACATTTGCCACGAGCTGCACCCTCCGCACCTACCACTGTTCGGAAAATAATGTACTTGTGTATCTCTATCTGCATTCCGGAATACTTTTGGACGTTTTTGGGGAAGTATCCCAAGGATGTCCCGTTACATAGAAGGCAAGTATCTCAGTATCTTTATCTCGGCTTTAAGATACATCAACCTCTGTGTTTGTATACCGGAATACTTTCTGGAGTATCTCTGCCCAACCCCAGCTTTCTGGTACCTGTATAGTTTACACGGTAGGTGAGTGTTGCGGCGCCGCTTCTTTTCGCGTGCTTATTTTTGTGCCGGAAGCCGCGGGCCTACCGAAAGCGGGCCGCGGGCCGGGCTTCATTCGAAGAACTGCAGCCTGCCGCGGGCTAGTCAGAAGACCTCCGCGGGCCGGACCCCTGCTCTAAGATATTAAAAACTTTGGTTACTTATAAAGTGTTTTAAAGCGCAGCTCTTAGGCGCCCACTTCCGGCTTGAGTGGTGTCGCCATCGGCGTAACCGTGAGGAAGTTTCGCATAATGTGACGTTTCTCATAATGCGAAACGTCACCGCTGGCGTCGGCGCAACCGCGCGTTCCATTATGGGACGTTTCCCAGAATGCAACACGCGTTTACCGTCGGGACGTTTCGCATAATGTGACGTTTCCCATAATGCGACAGTGACGTACCCATAATGCAACGCGCGTTGCATTACGGGAAACGTCACTGTCGCATTATGGGAAACGTCACATTATGCGAAACGTCCCATAATGCAACGCACGTACAGTGCAAGAGGAGGGGAGGAGGAGTGGATGACGAGGAGGGAGGAGGAGGGGATGAGGGGGAGGGGGGAGGAATAGGGAGGAGGAGGAAAAGGAGGAGGAGAGAAAGAGGGGATATGTCACCTACCCGTTGAGCAGGCAAGTGATATCACCATTTATAAATCTCAGGGAGGCAGGTATGAAAACCTGGTGTACTCGTCATACAAGTGGCCATTTACATGGGTACAGGTCTGTGATGTACCCATCGATATCTGTGGCACGTCAGACGAAGTTGGTAAATTGTGTGCCGCCAAAGTCGAGAACGGCTTGCTCGTGGTAGCTTTGTAAGTCTCGCCTACGGCACTCGCCAAATATTTTGTGGAAGACAAAGAACTTCATACCAGTCATGCAAGAAAACATCCCATTGACCCCGAGAGATGTGTACTCGCTGTTCTGCTGCGCCATGTCCGGGGAGCACGCTCAAAACTATAATGCTGAGGAAATCAAAAACGCCGAGACGTTTTCGACAGAGGCGAGAGCAAGTAGGATGACATCGAGAGTATCACGTGCTTCGTCAAAGTGTTGACTCTAATGCTGTCTCTTTCGCACGCCTTGCTCCTGCTGTCCTGTCCTCCTCCTCCTCCTCCTCAAGAGCTGCGCTCTAATTCGGCCTTAAAGAGGAATAAACGTCTTTCATTTTTTAGAGCCCAGCTCTTAAGCTCCCGTTTTCGGCTTGAGCGACGCCGCCGTTTCCCTTCGGCTTAACCATGCGTTATATTATGGGACATTTCCCATAATGACGTCACACGTAACGTCACGTGCGATATAAGGAGATCAAAATTTTACCACTAAATTTGGCGGGAAATTTTTCGTCTTAATTTTGCGGGAAAAGTTTACTCTCGCGACATCACACGTGGCGTCACGTGCCGTCACACGCGACGCCACACAACCTGGGAAACTTTTTCCACTAAATCAAGCGAAACTTTTTCCGCTAAATTTAGCAGGCACATTTTTCGCTAAATTTAGCGAAACAATTTCCCGCCAAATTTAATGGAAAACGTCTATCCTCGTGACGTCACATGTGACCCTCCCCTCCATACCGTGCTTTCCTCCCCCTCAAGAGCTGCGCTCTAATTCAGCAATACGGAGAACTGTAAACGTATTTCATTTTTATCACTCTTAATAACACTTATGATGTTATCACTTCCAAAAACTGTTTACAAAAACAATCTATGGCACATTGCTAGGCAATTGTGTTGCATCGCTACTGAAAAAGTACATTTGGCACCTGTATGAAAGTAAACGGGTTCATAGCGGTAACAGTTTCGCCATACCGGTCCCCCGTTTGAGCCATACCGGTTACCCGCTTGGGCGAACGGGTCACGCGTTTTGGTAAACGGGTCACTCATTTGGTAGACGGGTCACACGTTTGTTCAAACGGGTCACACGTTTGGTCAAACCGGTCACTCGTTTGGTCAAATGGGCCACTCGTTTGGGCAAGCGGGTATCCCGGTTGTTCAAACGGTTGACCAGTTAGCACAAGCTGGTGACCGGCAACCGGCAAGCTGCGCCGGTTTAATCAAACGGCTCTCCCGTGACGCGGTGAGCCCGTTTTATACTGAAGTACAGCACGGCGGCACGGGCACACCTGTTTGATCCGCATGCAGTCTCGCGAGAGCTGTTTTGAATGCGTGCATATGTCATCAGTGCAGACAGAGTAACGGCATAGCAATCGCGACGCGAGATCCGTTTGCGCTTCCATTCGGCCGACCACGCTCGCTCTGCTGCAATGTGAGCGTCGGACACTCGAGCGCCGTTAGCTTCCTGAAGATACAAGGCCCTGCTTTGTCTTCGGAAATCCTTTGCTCTTCGAACGCCTGCGAAGCTGTTCCAGCGCTCGGCGTGCTCTAGGCAGCGCCTTTCAACAACCCTTCGCTCAGCCTCGCAACCTTCCGTCTGTAAGCTCTCGCGGTTCATCGTCACGGGGTTTATATTCGCGGGGGCTCATAAAATACTCGCATTCAAGTGGCGACGATGAACCGCCGGCGCTCGCAGACTGCCGATAGGCACCAAAAAGGTTGCGACGCTGAGCGGGTGGTGCGCCGAGCACTAAAATGTCTTCGCAGGCGTTCGCAAGGTAAAGTATTCTCAACGACAAAGCAGCGACCTGCCACATCAGCGAGCTAACGGTGCTCGAGAGTCCCGTGCTCACATTTCAGGAAAGCGAGCGCGGTCGGCCAGATTGAGGCTCAGTCCGCTCTCGTGTCGCGGTTGCTACGTCGTTGCTCTGTTTCCATGAGATGTGCACTCACATTCGAAACAGCTCTTTCGAGACTGCACGCGGGTCAAAACGATGAGTCTATAGCGCGATATAGTGTCGTGACAACTTGTCAACAGCAGCACTCATCTCGAGAGGGGCGTAAGCAGCGGCGTAATGTCCGTCGACGCCCGCGTCGAGAACGACGACATATAATAATTAAAAAACCTTTTAACACCCGAAACGAATATGAAATTATTTATTCGTGAGGTCCGCGCCACTTCAGGGTTGTCCTATTACCTTACTATTCTGCGAATTCCTCAAATGAATAAGCGCTGTTGCTGATGTTTTTATTTTTATTATGAAAGAGTAAAGTCACTTCAGCTTCTTCGAGCCTACAACCCCACCATGTGCTGTCTTCGTAGTACGCAGGTTGTTTATTAATGACAATATAAACTGAACTTACAAATGAAAGAAGATGTCCAGAAATAAGCTGCACCGTAGATTTTGCAACACGCTAATAACAGACTTTTGTTTTCTCGAGAGGATTTACGTGCAATAAAAACTACCATTTCTTAAACCAAGTAATCATGAATGCAAAAGAGATGCAAATATTCCCATACATGAAGTAAAAAGTAAAAAATCTAACAGTGTAGCAACAAGTTTAAATTTATTGTTAAAGAAAAATATATTCATTTATTTATTTATTGGACACCGCACGCATAAAGAGCTCGCGGTTTATTAACCGCGAGCTCTTTATTAGCACTAGAACGCTCGTTTTGACGAAAACCGGGCGGTGACTATCGTTTGTCAGTTGTCGTGTGCGACGCTTCCATTCGTCCAAAGCGCTGACATCAGGCCGCGTCAATCTCTTTCTTTCTCCCCGGCACTGACAAACAGACAGACACCGCCGGGTTTTAGTCAAAACGAGCCCTTTCGTTTTCGGTAAAAGTCACGCGCACAACTGGCACGGAGCAAGAGAGGAGGAGGCACCGCGCAACACCTCCTAGATAACAAAGCCATTGTGTTGAATGAGATGACTTAATCAGAGAAAGTCAACGCTGTACACACGATTGGAAATGAGCGCTGCGTCAACGCTCGTCTTCGAGTCAAGTTTTAGCCGAATGTTGTAGCAACCGTCATGTTCAATCTGTGCCCAGCGTTGTCCTTCTATGATGACGCCATCTCATTCAGCACTACGGCTTAGTTATATGGGTGTTTTTGTACCGCAGCGCGTGGAGTGCGGGCGTGCTCAGTTGCCGCTCTGCTGCCGTCCGTTGATCTTCGCTCTTGGTTTCCATAGTAGCGGTGCGTGGGCTGTGATGTGTTTTGTTAAAACGATGGATGCAGCTCACTCTACGACTGATATAGATTCAGTTTCTTCCCCGATTTATATGGATGTTGGTCTTTACACGAGTGACATGGACGACTGTATCCAAGGGCGTCGACGTACTCTGACATGCAGAGTACAAAAAATGGGTGAAAAAAGTAGAGGAAGATCAATTGGTGGATTCTTGAGCAATTCGTTAGCTTGACCAAGTTGAGAAACACTAACACCAACCCCGTACCGAGGCCAAAAAAGGGCAGCAAAAAATACAGAAAGCAAAAGAAAAGCCAAACATAAAAGGTGAAGGCGTCAGCGTTAGCATTTCCCAAAGGGGGACGTCTGTGGCGTTTCCAAGGTTCATTCTCACGCATTCCCGAAGAATCCACCGATTTTCCTGTAATTTGTGGCTACCTTTTGGGCTGGCAGTTCCTTTAGAATTCCAAAAACAAAATGCACAATAGACGCTATGCGTGTTTTAGGCTAACCGTGTCTCCGGTTACGGTCATACGTATACAGTCACCAAGCGGGCGATAAGACAGAGCACGGCACCTGCCTGAAGGCCACTGCTTGGTAGGCCGCTCACTTAGCATCCACTGCACTATCAACTTTGAGACTAACTCAAAAAAGGATAAGTGTGACACATCCATTTGCTGTGTACATTGTTGGGATGCCCCTTGAAGATGAGCCATTGTCAGCGCACCGCCCTGCCGACCTTGAAGGAGCGCCTACTCCTTTTTCCACTCTCTTTCTCTTTCAATAACCCTAAAGAGTGGTAGAAGATTTCGCCTTCGCCGGAACAATCAACCGTCCGCTCTCTGTGCGCGGATGACAGCAGGAGCGTGAGCACGTGGTACAAAAGATTGGCGGATGACGCACTAGCGGATCCCAATCTCGGAATGCCTGCTTGCTGACCTAGTTTCGTGTGTGCTGCGGCCTGTGGTTCTGCCGTGGATTTTGGTGGTAAATTGTATATTGTCATGGACAACGTATTTGAAGCGTACCAAAGCTATCAGTGTTAGAAGAGCCCTACACGTACGTCGGCACCGAGCGATTTTCAAAGAAGGCACAGAAATTCTTATGATGTCGTTCGGTTCAGCAAATCACAGCTTGTGCCACATCGTGTTAAATCTTCACGGAGCCCTTCCCTCTCGTTTTTGTGTTTGTGTGGTTGTTCTGCAGTGCCCGTGTCAACAAATATCTCGGATTACATCTTTCAAGTCTGCTATTTTTAAGGTAAGTGCACTGCAACCTAGTTCTTCGTAACAATTGACAGTTCTTCTACGGGTACGTTTTTCAGACTACTTCTAGAATTAGGCAGTGCCTATTCTTTCGACAGTCGGGAGAATAATTTCTCCGAAATTCTACCGGCCGTCGTATTCCATTAGCGCTCTGAAATCATGTCACAACCTTCGGTAGAATACTGACTTTCTTATTCTCCCGGCATTTCGTGGAAACACGTTTCATATACACCTTTTGTGGATACACGTTTCATAGACATACGTTTAGTCGACCCTAACATATCATCGACATTCGTTAAGCGAATTGCACGCTGTAGGGACATTTCGTCGCGCGTGTATCACTGGCCGGCCGACCGGCTCACGCAGCTTCGCGGCGACAGTCTGCGACGTCTCAATACAAAAATGTTCAACGACCTGCCCACCCATACACGCCATTCGCGGTGAAAGTCCGGAGTGACTTATTACCAGAAAAAAAAGTTATCACAGATTATAAGACAATATGTCAATGAAACATAGCATGTCAATGAAAAGATCTGTCGATGTAGCGTCGTTCGATGAACTGATTGCCACTGCCAATGAGAGGTGTCTGCCTCTCATTAGCCGGGAAAATAAAGGGTTTTACAGTAATCAGAAGCCATGCTGCAGAAACGAGGACAGCAAAACAAATATATGCTTAATTTCGTTTTGTGATCTTGCATTTGTAACGCAAACACCGTAAATTACATGGTTATACAAGCGCCTGGAAACAGCACCAAAGTACAGCACTCACATGTGAAGTCAATCAGGCAGCACGCACAGTGACACTGTGACGGTTGCCTGCAGAGTACTCGCAAGCTACCCACAAAAACAAATTAGTCTTCAGTTGTCCAGATAGGAGTTTAGTCTGCCAGAGTATGGCGACATTGTACCCACTTTAGATGCTCATCCAGAACGAAACTGCGAACTATACCCACACCGCAAGCCCAAATTACTTGCTCGAACGACTGAGTTGAAGAAGAGAAAGACAGCGAGGGCCGGACGAAAGGCAACTAAAACAAAAAAGGCCACTAAAAAGAAACCTGACGAAAATAATTCCTGGAGAAAGGGAACAAGAGGGACAAAGGACAAGCACAAATCTGCAAACAGAGCTAGGTTACTGGTGCGCTTATCCAGCTCGCTTGTACCTTTGCATTTAATTGGATTATATTCACAACAGGCAACCTGTTGTTTCTAAAAAACGCACACACACAAGAAAATTTTTTTTTTCTGAGCAGCGTTAAGAGCTCTGGGCGAACGGCTTCCCGGCGACCGACACCATAGTGTCGCGCTCGTCGCGGCTTCGCCTCTTGGTACCTGCAGATTTCGCCACCATGGAACAAACGTGCCGACAGCCGTCAACTTTTTGTGTTTACTTCGATGTTTATGTTCGCTTTCTCCTTCCGTGTGGAAGGAGAAAGTGAACACAAGCATGTTTTTTCTTGCTTAGAAGCAAGAAGAAACAAAAAAGAAAAAAAAAGCAGCGACACACACAATCAATAGCTCGTTAGCCTCTCGGCATAGTCAAATATACTACACAGTTTCACCTTACGAAGTGCCGCGATGGACGCTACGAGCTACGCGAGCCAATCCGTAGTTCGTAGCTTGTCTCCTGACGTCGCGCTCCACGCGTCGCTCCGCCCAACCGGAGGGCACGTGATGCCCTCCGAGCTATAAATTGGCTCCGGTGACTCGTAGCGTCCTTTGCAGTCCATCGTAAGCTCAAACAAAGTATAGAAGTGTACGGCTCCACGCCGATTCGCAGACGCCAATTTGTGATGCACATAGACGTAAAGAAATATATTATTTGTTTCATCATGACTGAGCTGTATAAATATCGTCGCTGCCGTTTGTTTAGTCAAAACTGAGCCGATGACGCCATTGTCGCGAATAACTAATTTACTTCGCGCCGCCACCCGCAAAAAGGTGCGGCTCACATTTTATTATGCCGAACCGTTTCCAATGAACTGGTAACCGCCACATAACATTACGGTTCTGTTTCAATTTGTGTTTAATCACCAAGTTTAATTTCGTAAGTTTGCTGCCGATTTCCCTTCAGTACAAGCACTCCCGGCTTGAAGTCGGGCAGCTCCACGCATAGGCCACATTCGCACCTCGTAAAGACACTGTACGCGTGCGTATTCAACTCGAAGTACGCACTTCGGGATTGACGTTTGAGCGAGCGATGTCTTCAGCCACGAGGAGGGACGACGGCTCGGCGACTTCTTCGTGCAATCGGCTTGCTGGTCGGGCGTGTTGTACGGGATGAATATCAGTTCTTTTGATCGGTTCAAAATTTCTCTTTCGAAGGAAGACAGAATTTGCCGGAACCGTGAACGACAGTTCTGAAGTAGAGGTTCAACGCCCGTCGTCCGCTGCCATCCGCTAGTCCCTCGATACGCGAAACGACGCCATGTTGAGAATTATGCAGTGAACGCACAGAATGCTTCCGGTTGTCTGTGCTACCTTTTTTTTTTTTTTCAATCAACGTATATCCAGCTTTTTGGAAGCCACAAAAAATGGTTTCATATTTTTTTTATATTTTTAATATTAACTGTGTGCCTTCAATGACCCACGACTTTGATTAAATTTGGTGGTCGCGTCGAGACTTTAGAAAACGGCCCGTGACCACGGAAAAGAGAGTGAGCGCGACTCAAACCGGCCAGTTCTCGATCGGCGGTTTTCGGGCGGAAAGAACCCGAATTTCGAGCCGCACATTCTGCTCTGGGTAGTTGGGCTCTCATATGTCACGTTCAACTAAAAACCTCGGCAAGCATAAATATCCTCTCAGTGTTCCTTTAAGTGTGCTACGGTGGCGCAGAACCAGAACTAGCCAGCACGATTAATCATACTTACTACGTGCCATCAAGGGAAGAATGCGTCATTTATTACCTTTGTGGGTACATAGTGTACTCATTTGCAAAGCACGCAAAATGCACATTGTGCCTAGAAGACATTCAGTCAACACAGGCACATTACCTCGCGACATGGATAACTCTTCAAAGAGTACAAGCCAATGAAGCCTCAAGTAATCTTCCCACAAAACATTTGTGATGTTTTAGAAAATCGAGCGGCACACTGCTTCAACTTTGGAAGCAAGACGCCCCTGTGGCGACATATTGTGGGTTGTTCTGGATGCCCTTGACGGCTGTCAAATTACTAGGCTAGGATGCAATGAACATTAGGACAACCTTACCATAGAGTGATTAATGTCCTATAGGTTTCACTTCTTTGTTAAGGGCACATGAAGAAAATTGAGTGTCCGAGAAGGTAGCAACACAAAGGAAAAAGTCAAAGCTCCTGCAAGTTCTTAGTTATATCAATTCAGCCACAACTTTGGACAGCCACTATTTTGACTAAGTTACTGCATGATAGATGCACTATTGCACACTACGTGGTCTCGAGATGTGTTCATGCACGGCCTTCGCCGATTGCCCCAGTTATAATCTGCTGCAGGTTTAGAATAGCAGGATAAGACCATTTATATAGCTGTCTGCTCGCAATGATTCACGGTTTCCTCCTCTTCGGCGTTTGGTCCACTCAAGTAAAATAGTTCAAGGATTTTGGGGTGGAGCTTGTCCTGCTAGTTTAACCTGCTACAGGCTACAGGTCGTTTTGCCGGTCATGCCATTACTCTCACTGCTTTCTCAAGAAAGATTTCAACAGATAAAACTAGGGAGGGTGATGTCATGTGAAGACCCTTAGCCTCTTTTAACATAGCTACACTATGTGTTCTATTGTTCTCTTGGAACCCCCGAAAGCATTGCAATTGTCCCTTTATGTACATTTAAATGGGAAGATCTTCACAAATGTATTCATATTTCATACGTGAGGTACATGACAGAGCTCGAGCTTCCTTCTACCATCAATTTATTTTTTGCTGTTTTGTTTCATGTTGTCCCATCTTGCTTATTAAGTGCAAAACAGTTTTTCTGTTTTGTGCGAAGAGTACACCTATTATCAAACTCAGCTACTTCAGTATTCACTTGAACATATACCTACAAGTTTTACAGAGAACGCTGCAAGTTCAACACAAAAGGGAAACTTCCCGACAAGACTGCAGCAGTGAAACAAACTAACGGTCGTGGACCCCAAACTCTTATCACTTCTGCACAACCTCTAGTCGGCAACCAGTCATGAACCCAGTAGATGCTCAGCGTCGAGCGTGAGCTTTCGGTCTTTGATAACAATTCGTCGCACGTGCAGTCAAAAACTGGTGGAAAGCAACGAGCGTATGCTGGAGGCAGAGCATCCACTGGGTACTGAACCTGTCACTCTTTGTAGGCAAACACATCATACATGCCCTTTGCCTTTTACTTTCGTTCCTTGCTGTAGTCTTGCAGCAGGAAACCGGGGCAAGTACTACATTACACGTACCTTATCAGACCAGTCGGCGTCCTATCTGTGTCGTAATGGTGACAACTTTGTTTTCAACGATGCATTTTTTATTATACTTTCTAAGTAGGGCCAGTCATTGACCCTTGCTTGGGATCGCTAAGCATAAGCTTTGGCTGATATAAAAAGCTGTTTTTTTTTTTAATTTATATTAAATGTTTAAAACATGCAAGTGATGAAAAATTAAATACTATGCACAGCATGTAGAAACAAACCTTACCTGCTTTTCCACATAATCACCCCAGATTAAGCCAGTTATGACGTGAAACAAACTTTTGAGTGCCCTCCCCAAAGGAAGTTTCTGCCAGAGTTCTGTCCTTCCAAGGAACGTAATAAAAAAAGGGAAAAAAAAAAGAGCAAGAGCGATGAAAAATATATTATTATATACAATATGAAGATACATACTTTAGGTACTGCTCCACATAATCGCCACACATATTTCGGCAGTCATTATGGCGTGACACAAGCTTTTCAGTACTTCCTTCCCGAAAGAAACTTCACTAAAGAATGGCAATATGGCTAAAATGGCCGGCGGCTCCGCTTCCGCAGCTGAGCCACCGGCGGGGTCGCGCAGGCAACAACGTGACACTTCCACGACGCCATGGCAGGGAGAAATAGAGGGACCACCTTTGGGGAGGCGGTAAACGACACCGGTCGGAGACGAGTTACAGGCACCATGGTAGTAATAGGGCCGTTGCGAGACTGACTGACTTCAGTCTCAGTGCAGTACAAAGGGGTACAGAGTTTGCATTCACTGCTATCAGAGGACGAAGTGGCACAAAAGCAGCTCTCCTGGAGAATAGGAAGTTTCTCTGGGTTGACAGGAAGCCACTCCCCTGGTGCATCTATGGATCTAGTTGCTTTGAGCAATGAACAGCGGATGCCTCGGAGCCACCTGCGAGCGGGGGAGTTTCCTGCCGGTCGGCGGCATTTCTGTAATTAATTTTTCGTGTTTTGAACACCTTGAACTTCGAGGCACGTGAACAAAAGACGGATTACACCTAGTTGAAATAAGAATTCACATATGCTGCGCGTGTATAAGCGTTATTTCTGGAAAATTAAATTGCCTTTATTGCTAAAATCAAAAGATTCAAAATTATTTTACGAAACATGAAAATAAGAAGCAAAAATATAGAAGTGGACACAGTTTTCTGATAGGAAGACATACATGCCTTTCCCACATACGCTTTTAGCACTGTCCATGTCGTTGACGACGTCTGCAACCTAACTTGCAGCTGGTATCTAGCTGCGGTGAAGATCGTTCGGGATACAATGTGAAGCAAACGTAGCCCGAGGACTCTAAGTCGAAGACATTCACACTCTTGGAAAAAAAGGGTACCAAAAGGAGCAAGAGGCGTTAATTTTACAATTTCGAATCAAAGAGGGAACAAGGGCCTTTACTTGTTACCCCCTGGTGAGCAGCAGACGCTAACGACCTATATTTAGAATGCGTTTTTAGAAGGTAAAGTTTGCCGCCAAAGAGCTACAAGCGAAATGTTACCTCCCAGAGGGTGCACCTTTTGGGCGCTGCGAATGGCCATGAATCGGCGCAAACAAGAGTGCTAATTGGTCTCCTGTATGACACGTGAGGCGCTCGCAATTCTTCGCGCTTGCGTGGACGAGCGCCCGGCCGCCCCGCCGACGTTCGAAGGAGGCGTACCACCATACGAACGTTCTTCATTGTTTTGTTCGGCTCAATCTCATCTTACAAAGTCACCGAGAGCGCTGCATTGACTTCTGTCGAAGATCCAAGTCGTGTGCACCGTATACAGGTATGTAAATGTTCAGCCCGTGTGATCGCTTGATACGGTTCTGACTGCCCCGAAGGACGACCCCCGTCTTCCCGCCACAAAAGGGTGGCGGACATGTTTGCCCGTTTGAAGGCGACGAGCATTCGATGAAATCGGTGTGTCACGTGAACGCACGCACTGTTTGGAAGACTGAAGTTCATAATTTTAATTATGAAGAACTAGAATGAGTCGCACCCACACCAGAGCATATTTAGAACATTAATATACGTTCTCACCAGAGGCGTAGCCAGCTTTTTTCGGTGTATGTGGGGAGGGGGAGGGGGGAAGGAAGGGGGAGGGAGGTGGAGTTGGGGCTGCGGCGGCTACGGAGCCAGGCGTGAAGACGCCATGTGTATCGGGGGTCGCCTACTTTTAGAGCGGGAGGGGCAAGTTTTCTTCTTTTTGGTGCCGTTGGTGCGTCTTGTGCGACGTTGAATCACCCATCGAGGATCTCATAAAATCATATTTTTTCGCAGAGCAGTAGCCGATCAAGTTGATTGGCGGCACTTGCCGGTGCCGCCAATCAAGTGTTACTTGGCGGCACCGGCAAACAGCCGTGATTGGTTTCCAATGTCGGTGATAATTGTAATATACGACTTTAAAGATAGATTTTTGACTATAAAGGATAAATACAGGGCGGTTTTTTAAGCATAACTGATTTTAAAAATAGCCGTGAAAGCTACACTTGTGCAATGTCTGTAGGTGAGCTTTACGGCATGGGTGGTTTCAATTGAATTCGACGAACCTTGCTCGGGTGGGTCCTTAGAATTATTTGCAAAACTTATATGTAAAATCCCAATCTCTGTGATAAACCAAACTGCCTTTCAGAAAAATAAAAAGAAATATATGTAGTTCGAGAGCAAAAAAATAGGAAACGCTGACCGATGGAATGCGTGAAAATCGCCTTTCGATTTCTGCTCAAGTTTAGACGGTCTTTGCAAAATATGGACTTCTCACTTAGTCGTAATACTTTTTACACTATACGTATGCAATTTGGACTGTTTTTAAAGCGAAAATGTTGACTTTTACCAGTTTGATTTATTTTTACATAAAATCGAAAACATGCCACCCAGAGCAAAAATGCAGTAACATTTGGATAGCTATATCAAGGAACGGTAAGGAGCTGTGTCATGAGACATATATCGATACGTAGTTATTTATAAAGGCTATCAATTGGAGTTTTTTGTTTCTTTAAATTTATTGGACAAACGTAATTTCGTCAGAAATGTGTACACAAATTGAAAATATGCAAACTTTGAGATGAATTTTCTGAAAAAAGCTATTTTTTTCCTTCTTACTTTTTTACTTCATAGCCCACATGGTGTTGAAATAGTGTATATAAGTCTTAGGTGTTATATTTTTTTTTTTTTTTTGTGACAGCTAGTCAAATAAGCCAATTTTAAGCCTGTAACTCAATCCTTGGTTCAACTATGCTGGCTTCACCCCAATGCTACTGGCGGTCTCATTAATAACAGATGGTTTTAGAAGGCAGTTTATTATGATCATATAGTTATATATGCTCATGACAACTCCTGGAACAAATGAGGCACGTTACAGAGGCCAAAATAAACCATTCATATTAACAGTAATGCCACCTGCAGTCAGAGAGCGGGCGAGCTAGACATTATGTTTGGAGATCTGGTGGTCGCCGAATAAATCGTTGAAGCAGAATGAGATTAAGGGAACTTGCATATGCAACCTAAGTTACATATGGTAATCCGGTTTCCGAGAGAAATGAAAGCCCTTACTATTATTGCAAAAGCCGTTATAGCTAGAAAGAACAATGATTAAAATTTTCTTATTGGTTTGTAATTTTGCCTTTAACTTTCACGGCTAGAGGAAGCTTCTCACCATCCCCTTTCTCCGTAAAACACAAACAGGAGCGAAACTGGTAGGAAGAACGTAGATCTTTCGAAAGTGGCATTCGACGTTTCGCCAAGACAGTTGGATATCTGGTTGTAATTTGTTTAAGGTGATTAACAAATCACAAACAATATTTCTGACAGCCACATAGAGCTTTATTCAGAGGGAGTCGTCTGCAAAATAAAACGATGAAAACAGGCAGTATTTTTTTTTCATCAAATGGGGTATCAACGTAAGTATCACTCTGTTGTTCATCGAACTGACTCATACTCTGGTCCCTTTTGATCAGCGCGAGGGATGGGGCAATGATTGTCTCAGACGATACGTTTGAGACAATCATTGATAAGCTTTGTTGACCTCGTTGACCTACGATAAGCTTTGTTCACTTCGTGCCTCCCACTGAGGCTGTGTACCGGACTGGTTCGCTCTCCTCAACTATCTTTCTCTCACCAAAGGACCTCACTGCGCAAACTTGTCTGGCTCCGCTTAATCAAGGTTATCCAGAGGAGATGAACAGAGCCAACTTTTGACGTTATCATGCCGATCTCATGAACGCGCGGAACCTCCTTTACGCAGGGGTCGCAATGCATCTGTAGGTTATAACCGCCGTGATTATTGACAGTTGCAGGCAAGACCACTGTCTCGGGTAAGCAAGCACCACACCAAAGGGGGGCACTTTGTCGGCGGCTATCTCTTTTAAGTTCGTCTATCTAATTGTGTACATGTCCCCTAAAGTTTACTGCTTTCGTTTATCCCCTGATTTTATTATCGTCCCTTTTTGTATTTCTTACTTCCCGTTCTCTTTACATGACAAGACAAACAGCACACACTTTTTCGGTGATGCTTTTCAGCAATTATATAGACATAATTGTCAATACAAAAACAATAAGAACTGAAAAATAAAAAAAGAAAGATCATAAACACACAAAAAAGACGCGACAACGAAGAACATACGGGTTTGAACTTGGAAGAAGGTGGCCCCTCGTATTTCACACGTTCACGTTTCAGTCATTGCTGCAGTTTTCAACATTAAAAGGAAGTACTGTGCCGACTACTTTGAGAGGCTTAAGCGAGTGATATACCGCAACCGATCTTTTCGGCCCGTTACTGACCTCAACATAGATGCATTGAAGAGAATCCTGCCTCCAACCAAGGCTGCTACTGTTCTGCCGACGGATATGCTCTGCCAGAACTGTTCGACGCACCGGTAAGCAACTTTCAGAATGTACGGTGAGCGAACCATCTTCAAGCTCTACGGCAAGCTTCATTAAAGAGCATGAAGTAGTAGATGACATTAACGAATAAATATCTGCTAAAGGGTGTCGAGCGAGTGACACAGCAGCTGACTCTCCAGGCGGGCACGTGCCCGCTCCAGGTTTATTGAGCCTCTTTTGTAGTGGTGGATGCAGTGGTGCCCTCCCGTCGTACAGCGGTAGATTATAATTACACTTCTACAGCAGTGCCATCTAGTGCTACACTGTTACCCTACACTACATCCTCCCCTCGGTAAAACAAAACAGAGGTACTCTTGCCCCGAAAGAAAATGTTCATAGGTCAAGCCTTCTCGGCCTGCGAATCCTTCTGCCGAACCTCGAAACCCGCGGAGGAGAAGCAGAAGTGGAACCGCGGGATGCCTGTCCACTTGCGGAGCTTTCCCGAGGCGATGCGGTTCTCTGATCTCGGGCTGTTCGAGCTGCTCCTGGCATTGTTGCGGGCATGGCGGTCTGCGCCGCCATGGGACTGCCAGACGGGCTGGTGCCGGTGGTACATTCTGTAGGATTTCCCGTCGTTGGCACCAGGTGCTTCCGGTTGCGCTGAAGCACACCCGTCGGCGTCTCCACAACGTATGAGCGGGGGCATTGAGCTGGCCCCATGACAGTTGCGGGACAGTTATCATCCTGTACCCAGACCTGCTCGCCGGCCTGGAGAGGACGAAGTGCGCGAGCCGCGTGCCTCCGGTTGAAGTTCGATGCTTGCCGTTTTTTCGTTCCCCATCTCAGGGTCTACAAGATGTTGAGGATATTGTCACTTTGTGCCTTTGCCTTCTTTCAACGCCCAATTGTTTAGGGGGTGAATACAAGAAATGCCCTATCATCGATCGACTCTCCTCACAAGAATTAGAATTGGTTCTAGATGATGAGATTAGACTCTGTACATGGGAGAATGGCAAGTTTCTGAATAAGACTGCGGACACGGACGCCTTTTTGAAAGAGGTGCGAAAATGGACCACAAGGTTTTCTACTCACGACTTCATCCGTAGAAATCAACGGAAAGTTATTGGGATTGAGAAGAGCAAGGTGACCACCACAGATATTGTCATGCATTTTGAATTTGTGGAAACTGGACTATGATCCTGCCACATGAAATAAAAGAGCATCACTGACACAAGCCTCAAATCTCTGAGTTCACATGTTACGTCGATCTCGTAAGGTCCCAAATGTTTTAGTGTCTTGTGTGAAGATTTGTGCCATGACACTCCCACGCGGTGCTCGTTCTGAAGTGCATTGAGTTACTGGCTGGAAAACTACATTCCAGTTTATGCGTCATTAACGTGAAAATATGACGGTGCACCAGCTCATTTTAAGAATAGATTTCAGCTCTAAGAGTTCCAACAAGGCTGTCTTCGGAAGGTCAAGTGGTTTTTTTCTGCCTCAGGACACGGCAAGAACGCCTGTGATGGAGAAGGAGGGCTACTCAAGCATCAGGCGACGGTGCACAACCTCTGTTCGCCTGCGGATAAGGCCATACAGACATCAATGTATTTGGTGCACAAGGTGGTAAAGTGTGTAAAAAACGTGAGTCTCCTGAATTAAAACATTAAAACACAAGACGACATGAGTGATTTCTGGAAAACCAAGATACTGAGAGCCGAATGGGCATCGATACCGGCTCAAATTGCATCCACCTCTCCCACATGTGACGATTAAAAAAGGTGAAGTGCGTGTTCAGGGCGAACTGCATAATCGGTGTTTTAGTGCCTACATGCATGTTTCACAATGCGTGACTTTGTTTACTATCTAAGCAAAAGGCAGATGTTTTATAAAAGCATCTGCATGAACACACGGGGGAGTGTTGTGCATAATGATCAACGTCTATGTATGTGTATTTTATTAACGTGAATGCATTAGTAGTTAAATCAAGTGTTTTTTGTGTCCTGATACCAGCGGGTGTTTTCTTTCTTCATTTTGTCAGCTGAACTTTGTCTTATATATTCAAGCTTATAAGCAAAACTAAAATTATCTACATAGTTCGAACAGTTCAATTTTGTGCAAAGAAACAAACATCCGTGCGTTCAAAAGTGTAAAACAATTTCAATGATCGCAGAAAATAGATAGAGCTGCTTCATGAGTTATTCTTTTGTGTTTATATTTTAAATCACACCTCTTTATGTCACACTGTGCGCCAGCAATTTCTAAGCTAACAACGTTCACCTGCTAGAGCTTGGGCCATGTCGGCTCGTTCCACAAACAGACTTTAGGTGGCATCGTTCTTAACATGAATGGTTCATTTTGCCCTTCGTAACGCGCCTCAGATGCTTCAAGAGTTGTTAATAGCATATATAGCACCAAACTGACAATAATGAACCGGCTTCTAAAACCGTTTGTTATTAGTAGCATTGTGGTGAAGCCAGAAAAGTTGAACCAAGGATTGAGTGACAGGCTTAAAATTGGCTTATTTAACTGGTGTCGCCAAAATACAACAAAAATATTACGCCCAACACTTATATACACTATTTCTACACCTCATAGGTGATGAAGTAAACGTTAGAAAATAAAAATTGTTTTTTTTAGAAAATTTATATAAAAGTTTCACATTTTCATTATTTGTACACATTTGGGGAGAAATCAAATTTGTCCTATAAATTCCATGAACAAAAAACACAGACCAATCGATAGCTTATATATATGCAAAATTAAATCAAAATTTAACACCACGCATTGTATACGTATAGTGTAAAAATTATTATGACTAAGTGAGAAGTGAATATTTTGCAAAGACCGTCTAAACTTGAGCAACAATAGAATCGCAAATTTCACGCATTCCACCCGGCTGCGTTTTATATTTTACTACATATTTCTATTTTATTTTCTTAAAGCAGTTTTGTTCATCATAGGTTTTGAAATTTCACATATATTTTTTCAGGTAATACTAAAGACCCACCCGCCAAGGTTGGTGGAATTCGAATGAAACCACCCAAATATATATATTTTTATATTTTAATCGATTTATTGGTTTGGGTCAAACATGACGTTACCTTGAAGTTAATAATATGAACATCTAAGTTGTTTATACGAGTTTATCACAAACAGCAATGGTAGCATATCAGGTAATAACGTAATTAAATTATAGGCGGGAAACAGCAGCAAAATCTTGCTGGTCTTGCTGAAATTTAGGCTGGTCACACTGGTAATTTAGCTGGTGAAGCTGGTAGTTTACCTGGTCAAGCTGGTAATTTAGCTGGCCATACTGATCTAGCTGGGAGTGAAGCTGGTGAAGCTGGGAGTCATGGTGATGAAGCTGGAAGTCAAACTGGCGAGGCTGGAAGTTAATCTGGCGAAGCTGGAAGTTAATCTGGCGAAGCTGGAAGACAAGCTGGTGAAGCTGGAGTCGAGCTGGTCAAACTCCTAATCGTGCTGGTCAAGTTGGTCTTGCTTGGAGCGCGCACTCCAAGGTCGGCTTAAGCTGGTCGAAATGGCCTTGCTGTGAGCGCGAGCGCCAAGGTAGGCTGGGACAAGGCCACGGTGTAAGAAAGGACGTTAGGTGAAGACAGTCCCCATCCAGTTCCCAGCGAGCGTGCGACCGGTTTTCGTTCGCCTCTTCTCTCTCTCCTAGAGCTCTTTTCCCCATGCTGCTCCCGTGGCGCTATTGTCAGGAGGCCCACTCGGGCTCCTGCGTGGGCCACCGTCAGCTTTACCCTCCCCATTGTTCCCGCAGGTTTTCATGGCAGAAATCGTCTCTCGTTGTTCAACTGTCGAGTTGATTTCAAAATTGGCAAGAAGTGCTTCGTGCAGAACTGTAGTTCTGGATACCGTTCGTGTAAGGAGAAGGCCTCCTCACTTAAATTGCCCACAGACCCCGATCGCCTCGCACTGTGAGATCGTGCAATTCCGCGATCTGACCGCAAGCTGCAGCCCCCGGCGATTGTGTGTGTGAAAGACATTTTAGTCCACACCTGATTTCCAGGACCTACCATGTGAAGCACGATGGGAAAGTGCTCTTGGATGCGCCAAAAAGGTCAGTGCTATCCACGGAAGCAGTGCCATCGAATTTCCCAAATTGTCCGAACTACAGGTCAGCGTCGTCCAAGCCACCTCGGAAAGCACCGAGAAAGCGACCGCTCGTTACCCACGTGTCGCATAGTGAGTCCACCGCAGCAGTTGACACCACCCTACCAGTAGAACCTGTACTGACCTGTTGTAGTGATGGCCCCACTCCAGGTGAGTGAAGAGAAAAAGAAACCAAACCAGTGGAACTGTGTTCCCTTCATCCTGTGCAAGCTGCAACCGATGCACTGGAGGAGGAAAAAATGTCTACAGAAGGTGAACAAGGGCAGAATCTCAACAACTACAGGCCCGTCCCTGTTTTTTTACGGCACTCTGAGACTGCGGGAGATGTGATACTTCCGAACAGCGCCTAGGAAACCCACCTTACAGATGCTTTTGGAACAAAAACTATAGTGTTTTCGAAGCTGCAGCCAAGCCGGGTACATAGAACAGAGCCGTCGCAAGCAAAGACGATGACCGCGTTATGCGATTTTGACAAGCTTCAACTGATGACATTCATCTGGGGGAGCTTCGTGGACCTTGGCGACAAACTTCAAGCTTCCGAAATCACGAGCACTTCAGACCTCACAACAGTACTTCAAGTGTTCGACGACCTCAAAGCTTGCGAGGGAGGCCCAGTGGGGAACAACTACCCAAATCTTCGTCCTGAATGCGCCTACATTGATAGATTGGGTGTCTCGCGTCACATTCGGTGTTCCCACACACAGCTGGCACTCATTGTGAGTGTTGTTTGCTGCTGCGGGACACATAGCAAATTCACGCTTCACGCAAGAAGAATACGAGAGGAAAAGGCACGCGGCTTCTTCTCAGCCCTTCTGAAAAACCCAAGGTTGACACCTCAGGCCAAACAAGAATATCTGCCTTCAGATCGAAATTGTGACTTTTGAAATAGGAAAACTAGGTCAAGAAAGAGCTGTAAGCATGCCGCAGCAAGCTAGCCTCACTGGACGATGAGACTATTGCCTCCGTTGCAGCAAAAGCCAACCTGCCGGAGCCACAGTGCCACGTTTTGAAGGCTTGCATGGGTGGAAGTCGCCAATCAAAGCCAGGGAGGAAGTACACCAATCATTGGATCCTTCTTTGTTTACTTCTTCTCATCCGTACGCCATCGCGCTACAGGTTCCTGCGAGAAAACGAGGTCCGTCCATTGCCTTGTGTGAGGATAATAAGGCGCTACATGTTTATGGTGGTGTTCGAGACCGGCTTCGACGAGAACGTCTTTGCTGCCCTCAAGAAGAAGTTGCCGGGAAAAAACTAATTTTAACGACACGGCATAATTCTCTTCGACGAGATGCAAGTTCGGAAAGCGAAATATTTGAGCTCGAGAAGTACGTCATATGTCGGCCTTACTGGCGATGGTGACAGTGTCACGTCTGAAGAGCTTGCTGACCACGCCTTAGTGTTTATGTTCTGCCCGTTTGGCGACAGTTATGTCAAACCGATCGGCGTCTTTGATTCACAGAATGCGTCAAAAGGTACGCTGGTGGCGCAGTTGCTGTTTCAAGCGATCGTCATGTTGGAGGAAGCAGGAGCGAAAGTACACGGATTTGTGTGTGACGGAGCCTGCACGTACCACAGCATGTGGAACATTTTGGGGATCAGTGGCAAAATGGGGAACTGCAAAACCTTTTTTGAACATCCCAGTGATCCATCTCAGAAAATCTTTGCGTTCTCCGATGTACCACATCTCCTCAAGTGCATACGGAAAAGGCTAAAGGAACAGAGGTTCTTGAAAAAGGGTGGAGTTTGGATAAAATAGTCGGACTATGCGGCAGTGTACAAGCAGGACGAGTTAGTGCCCTGGCTAAACGGTTTGCCCTAATGATCACCAGCTCTCACATATACCTTTCAAATACCAAGATGATGAGAGTGAAACTGGCCACGCAAGTTTTCAGCCGTTCCATGGCCTCCGGGATGGAGTATTACAAGGGGCGCAATGTTTCCGAGCTTTGAAACTGCGATGCAACGAAGGAATTTACACTGATTCTCAGTGAATTGTTTGATGCAATGAATCGCCGTTTCAAAAAAAGGAGTGACATGCCAAAGCAGTGATTTTGCCATGATCATATATGGGCAAAAGTGGCTCGACGAGTGGAAGCTCGAACTGGTCAACAACGCAATTGTGAAGGACATGATCCTAACAAACAGCACAATTGAAGGCTTGAGGGGCACTGCCGTCCACAAAAGAAATGTGTACATTCCTCACACAGTCCTGCAACTTCGGGTTTGTGCTAAACGGAAAGTTCAACCAGGACCCAATTAAACAGTTTTTTTGGGACAATACGAAACGCTGGGTGTCAAAACGACCATCCAACCATGCCAACGTTTTTGCCGTTGTACAAAACGTTGTCTCTGTCTTAAAGCCTCCAATGTTTGGCAACTGTGCGGTGGTTGAAAGAGAGAAGCCAGCTTCAGACTCTTCTAATTACAGGAGTCTTTTTCGCTCAGGGAGCAAGAAGTACAACGTTGACTTTGTGACTGAGGTAAAAAAGAGGTTGGATGAATTTATTCTGCTAGAAGATCGGGAATGCAAAGACGTTGCATCCGCACTAAAGCCATCGGTGCCAGAGGCCTCAAATTGCATTGTTTATAATCTATCAGATTCTTCAGCAAAAAAATGACAAAAATGACCAGCTGTGACTCTTGCTTGGCAGCATTAACTGTGTCGAGTTGTAATTCGGCAGAGGCTGCCCTGACGAACTGCAAAAGCAGAGGGGGACTCGTGCACCCTAACATTCAATTCCACCGGATATTGAATTGTGCTGAGAAGTTTTTTTCGAAGAACGCAGATAGCAGAGACGTTTACTAGGGCACCGCTGATCATGTTCTGGAAACCTGCACCATCATTTCCATGCGGTGAGCACAAAGTGGACGTCATCTCCCAGATACTCCACTTCTTTGTGAGCATGCGCATGAGGCAGCACTGTAAGCACGTAAGCTCCCGGCTGAAAAAGAAGGCGCAAAAAAAGAAGAAAAAGAAAGAAGCACGACTTTGTGCTAGCTGAAAGAACTGGCGATTACTTTATTTTTCTTTTGTTTTGAAGCACGTGAACATTACGAAATTGTTAACTCACTCGTTGGTTTCTGTAAATTTGCAGACCTGTTTATCTATGAAAGCGTGTGTTCTTGTAGCTTGTGTTCACCCATTTGTGTGTTATAACTTATAATTGTCCCATTTATTGAATAAATGTGCCTGTATGGTATAAATTCAATTTATACTTGAAAAGGTTAGGTCAGTTTCCAGTACGAACTTTTACTATGCCCATTCTTGAAATCTCGATATCAAGGTCATAGAACATGTTACAATCCCCATAATATTTGGAAAGTACGTGCAACTCCCCCATTCACGACTTTTATAAGTTTAGACGGGAATGAAATGAAAATGTTGTATTTTAACTTTTATACTTACAAGAAACGGGGCTGTGGCAGAAGGGACCTTTGCGTCACAAGGAATTACAGCGGTTTCGCCCATCTCATGCACGCGAGATGCTTCCCGTGTCTACTCTAAAGTGGAAGCTTGAAGGAATTATGAAATTAATAAATATCTGTGCAGACACTTTTTGATAAGGGCCTACTATGTAAAGAAGGGAGCGTCATATTGAGTGACCAGGTTTTATTCGATGACT
Organism: Ixodes persulcatus; assembly: GCA_013358835.2. NCBI lineage: Eukaryota > Metazoa > Arthropoda > Arachnida > Ixodida > Ixodidae > Ixodes > Ixodes persulcatus. Next base: position 186,652 of record JABSTQ010010976.1, on the reverse strand, counting down.
CTTTTTGTGGAGGAGATACGAACCAAACAATTTGATATTCGCCACAGGCTGGAATAAGCGACTACGGCGCCATGTACAGTTCCTAAGGCGTTTGAAAATCGCTACTGCGCAGAGAAACACTTTGTTTACGTGACAGCGCACTGCCGTAAAGCCTTAAGACGTCTATATGTTCGGCTTCCCATCGCGCAGCTCCCCTCACATCCTCGAATAAACAGAGCGGCACTTTGTAATGAAGTGCATGCTATTGGCATAGTAGTAGGTATACGCATACTCTGTTTCACCATAACTAGGAGCGAAGCCAAAGCTACAAGCGCGAGCTACTCACTGTGCGCATGGATGACGCGCAACTGCAACGAAAAGGTTGTTTAGGGAAACGTGCTCGCGCTTCTAGCTTTGGCTTCGATCGCAATTAAGATGAAACAAAGTATAGCAGCGATGCCAGAGTTGTTCTGGAACTGGGCAGCTCAGGAATGACTTCGAAAAACGCGATCTTTGCCGAATACCCGAGGCGGCTGGCCCCGCTGGCCCGCTCCGCCGAGCTCCCGATGACATTTCCGAGGCCACCTGAGCGAAGCGTACCCTGCCTCAAAGAGTACTGGAGGCGAGAGTTGGCGCGAACGACTTCTGGTCGACTCCCCGGCAGAGTATTCCACACCTAACCTCCTTTATAACCCCCCCCCCCCCCAAGCCAATTCCTAATTCTTTATCCACATCCAAGGCAACCGGGTGATGGCAGACTACTGCGGCATGCGCCGCGTGTGCAGCCGGTGCGGCCAGGAGGGCCATTTCGGCCCGGCATGCTTTGTTCCGTCACGCGACAGCCGGCTGCGCGGCGCCCTGCCTCCGGTGTGGTCATGGCCATGTGACCACCAACTGCACCCAGCGGAGAAGCTACGCAGACGCCACCGTGCGGCACAGAGACAACCGGCCACGTGGGCCGCAGCCCACACGCGTCCCTGAAGCCTGCGAGAACCCCGAGAGACTTGTCGTCGACTCCGACCCTTCTATTCTTCCTCGGGTTCCACCACCGCCTTGCGCAGACCGAGTCTCCAGCGCTCCGTCCGGCGAGGACGCATCTGCGGCCTCAAGCTCCGAGGCTGCTCCAAAGGTCCCAGCCGCCACCGACGGCCCTAAAGACGCTGACGTCCTCGACTCCGACTCGGAACGGCTCGTCATTGTCGAGGGAGATGGCGACGTGACTCCTGGCCAGGGCGACCCTCCCTGCACGCCTGTTCTTCCAGCGTCAGCGACGTCCGGCGAGTTGTCCAGAGACTCGGCGTCGGCCGAAGACGCCGACATGACTAGCGACCGGTCTGATGCCAAACGTGGCATCTCAACTAAAAGCAGTCGCTCGAATGCAACTCGCACTTCTAGAGTCAAAAAGAAGCGTCTGGGACAAGCTTACTGCGGCTCGAACCTATTAGTGTTGTAACCGATTGACTGGCCATGCAGTGTTTTCTTTTTTTTTTCTTTATGGGCTTGCATGTTTTAACCCTCAATGTCCAATGTTTCTGCAGCCCGAGTAAGCAGTGCGAGGTGATCCATTTCGCGCAGTCGCAGCATTACGACTTGCTTTTTCTCCAAGAGATTAACTTTTATCGAACCGTAGATAATGCAGACTTTACAATGCGGTTTCATATACCGTGCTTCTTTTTCTTTTGCTTCGTCGCGCTTGTGCGGAGTCAGGGTTTTGGTCTTTCGCAGTTGCTTCTCCCGAGGCACATTTTCACTTTGTGATCCCGACGGTCGCGTTATTGCTCATGATTTTTTTTTTGTCGGTCACGTGAAGTTCAAGACGATAAGCGTTTATTCGCCAACACGTTTTTCAGCTTCGAACACCCTCTTTAACAGTGTTTCACAGTATGTGCCAGATGACGTTTGTTTCTTTTTGTGTTCATTTTAACTGTATTTTGGATTCAGTCCGAGATGTCCGCGGTTCCGGTCCAGGGAACTTAGAACACACGAGAACTAGCTTAAGTTATTGTTCTCCACTCCTTGCACGACGCATGGGCGGACTTGCACGGCAACGAGTACGAAACCCTTGTGGTCGTGAGGCCAATTCTTGAGCCGCCTCGACTGGTTCTATGTTCCACCATGTCTCGTGTCACGTGTGCTTAGTTGCAAAGTGTTATCTTTCAGAAGCCGGTTAAGTTTCTGACCATTGCCCAAGTGTCGGTGGTGATCGAAGTCGCGAGTTTGTTCCACCCCTGTGGTGACACGTGGCGCCTTGATATCAGGCTTCCGCGAGACGAGTTGTCAGTTCACAGCTTGCACCCCTCCATCACAGCATCCTTGTCAGTTGCCCCTGTCTCCCACTCTTTGGAATCTCGTGAGGTCCGACTTTTGATTTTTCGTTACGACTGCAGGGCAGACCCTTCTGCGACGAGCGACGGAGGCCCTTAACGAGGTCGTCTGCCGCATTTGGATTGTACAATGCAAAGGGGCGCTTACACACCGCATGTCGGAGTTCTTGGCAGTCCCTCGTGACCGCCACCAACGTCTGTACGCGCATCGTTACGTTCTGTTGCTGCGCAGTAGCTTCGCAACCAGCCAATAGACGACCTAGACATACTTCATTGCCTGCGTGCAGAACGCGGCGGAGGAGACGGCCCGTCACGTGTTCCAAATGTTTTCCTTCCTGACGGCAGTCTCTCCGAGGACCCCTCCGACATCAGCGAGGCGTTCCGAAATTTTGTTTTCATCTTTTCGCTTGGACATTGTTGGTTCCTCCTCGACTTTTGTTGAGCAAATGCGTAGGTTTTGTGGTGACCTCCCGACGTGTCCCGACTTTTTAGGTTCCTTTCTAGTTCGCCCCGACCGCCCGGGACGTGCTGTTTGGTATACTCCGAGCTATGAAGGTCGGGTCCACACCAAGACCAGATGGTTTGCCTGCAGAATTATACGTTGTTTCATAGGACATACTCGCAAACCCCCTCGTGCAGCTCGTCAGAACTTTCTAGAGATCAGAAAGGTTCCATAGTCTTCGGAAAGGTAATGTGGTTCTTCTGCCCAAGGATGGGTCCCCATCTGATTCTGGGGCGTGGAGATGCATCACAGATTTAAATGTTGACTATAAACTCATTTGCGACCGGTCTTGCCCCACGCAATAAGCCCCATCTAGACGTGTTCTGTGCTTGGGAGGGACATCTTCACATTCTTGAGTCTCACTCGGGATTTGTTCGCATATGCTGATTTCACGGTTCTGTCAGGAGTTTTCGTCTCCCTCGACTAAGCCAAGGTGTTCGACCGAGTTGAGCATTGCTTTCTGTTCGCCGTCTTGGGGGCCTTTGGTTTCCCCGAACCATTTGTTACCCTAATTCGGTAGTTGTACGGCGACTTCAGCAGCAGCCTCACTGTCGACGGGTGGCTTCTTACTCCTTTCCCTGTTCCTCGCGAAGAATGGCAGGGCTGCACTCTGTCTCCCTGCTGTACGTGCTTAGCATTGACCCCCTCCTCCGTCGCTTGGCCTCCAGTCCGGCTATGCGGGGCTTCCCGCTTCCCGGCCGAGGATCTGTTATAGTAAGTGCCAATGCTGAAGACATTGGTCTGTTCGTCTGTGACTCCAAGAGTCTTGAGGCGGCCGGGCGTCTCTTCGCGAAGGATGGCACCCTTTCTGCCGCGCTTCTAAACCACTTGAACAGCCAAGCTCTTGTGCTCTGTGGGGCTGCTCCTACAGGAGTGCCAGCGGACGTCCCGATCGTCACAGAGGTCCGTGTGCTTGGAGTGTTTTTTGACTGTCATGGCGTGGAAGCTCGTACATGGGAGGCCATGACCACTAGTATGCCCGTGTTGGTCCGGTATTCAAAAAAGGAAGCCGCCTGAGGATAGATAACTACAGGCCCATACCGTTGACAAGTGTTTGCTGTAAAGTAATGGAGCATATTATTTCAAACTACATATTTACTTTTTTAGAGGATCGAGGAATGTCTTACCCCCACCAGCATGGTTTTAGATCCGGCCTTTCAACCGTAACCCAGCTTGTAGACGTTTCATGACTTTTCTTGCGCCCTAAACAATAAGCAACAAGTAGATGTTTTTTGCATCGATTTTTCTAAGGCATTTGACCATATACCACACAGGAAACTAATAGGGAAGCTGAAAGCACTAGGTTTATGTTCTAGTATTGTCAATTGGATTGGAGCATATCTGTCAAGTAGAACCCAAAGAGTTGAAATTAATGGAAACCTATCCACGCCATTACATGTAGTCCTGCAAGGCTATATCGGGCCCACTTTTATTTTTGATATACAGAAATGATATTGCTACCCATATTCAAATGCCAACTAAAGTAAAGCTTTTTGCAGATGATTGCCTTCTTTATGCTTCTGTAAACACTACAGATCAATTGAATCTAAACAGAAATTTGGAAATCTTAAGGCAGTGGTAGGATAACTCGAAAATGGAGATAAATTTTCGTAAGTCAGCATCCATTAACATAACAAACAAAAATAATGTTTTGCAATTTTCTTGTAACAAAGCCGATGTTAACTTGAGTAATCCGAAGAGTTTCAGGTACCTTGGTGTCACCATCTCACAAAAGGTACAATAGCGGACCCATATTGATAATGTTTGCTCTTCGGCATATCGGAGTCTATGCTTCATACGACGGAAGCAAAATAATGCTACTAGAGACGCAAAATTAACTGCTTACAAAACAATGATATGTCCTATTTTGAAATACGCGAATGTGGTATGCAGTCTTAATAAGAAATAAACACAAAGACAAATTAGAAAATATTCAAAGGTTGGCTGTGCGTTTTATTTTTTCGAACTACAGACGAACAGACGCTCTGTCTAGAATGCTGAATCAGTGTGGTCTCCAGCCATTAGAAACCAAACGGAGGATTGCGAGGCTAAAGTTGTTTTTTTCCTCTATAATAGGCAACTAAAAATTGACCCGGAGTTGTATCTGAAAGACGGGCATAAGCGATCACGAAGGTTAAATCATGACAAGGCGGTTCAACCATACTACGGTAGAATAGATGTTCTCAAATATTCCTTTTTTGCAAACAATTGATGAATGTAACGGTCTTCTACAATGTGTTGTAAATTCAACACATATGTAGAATTTTGAGTCGTCTTTAGAACATTTGCTTTTCCAATGAGAAAATGCCTGGATGGATGTACATACTAATATTATTGACATTTTAAAATGCAACATTTTTGTGTGTCATGTTAAAACTATTATAGATCTGCGTGTTTTTTGTGTCAACTGTTCACTTCTCCTGTAATGGCCTTCAAATGAAGGCTGACAGTATTGTTAAATAAATAAAAATAAATAGAATGTAGAGCCTCTGCAGTAGAGACGTTCACATTTGTTCTCCGAGATAGAGCATATTAGCACGAGCTGTCTTTCGCGGCCAGCTTTTTTTCGCCGCCAATGTCGCCATTCCATTCTCTGGTTTCGCTCACCGGGTGACCTCTTCAATGTTTCGTTTTTACGGGAACAGAGGCACCGAGCTCGTCACGTGGAAGGTTCTCCTCCTTCCCACGACCTGTGGGGGCAGAGGCATGCCGTGTGTTGCCACTTAGTCACGTTTGCTGGCCCTTCGCACCATCCTAAGTGTACTAGAAGACACTGAGCACCCTGCATGTTCGCTCGCCCTATATGTCTTGGGGCCTTCGCGTCGGGTGCTCGTCCTTTGCACTTTGGGTACAGCCCTAGTGCAGAGACCACAACTCCTTTCTACCAAGCGGCAGTGAGCCTCCAGAGCGATCTGCTGCACGTCTTTCCTGACCTCGCGGTGCATGACATGCCGCCTGCCCGCATTGTTGAAGAGCTCTGCGAGAGGCGAGTCACTCCCGAGGAACGTAGCCAGGCAGATGCCTTCCCGTGGTCCTCATTGGGGTCCCGCTGCCTACCTGGACCTGTTGAGGACTTTCAGTGGCGCCGTGGATGGGAACGCTGCCAACCAGACAACATCTCCACCGTTAGTGCATGGTCCCACACCCTCAGTACCCCAAATGCGGACGGGTGGAGACTGTGGCACATGGCTTTTAAAGCTGCCCAGTTGCACAAACCTCCTGGCGCCTCATTGTGGGCAGTGCCCGAGGGGTGCTTTGCACTTTTCCTTTGGCGGTAGAAAAGTACATCCTGTTTCAGAACCAGACTTGGGAAGTAATCCGTTACAGGTGACAAATTACTTGTAATTCGTTACCTTTTCAAGTAATTTTTAATTGCCACATTATTTTCTAGCAGCAGTAATTTGCAATGCCTTTAATGTTTTTTCGTTACAAATATTTGTAACGAATTGCTTTAATTACTGGTTACTTTTTAAAAATATGAACATAATACAGAAACTGGAGCAATGTAAGCAAGCTATTCAGTAGCATAAAGACAGCAAGTTCAACAAAAGATAACTGAAAAACATCATTTTTTGTGATCCGTCACAAGAACCAATAGAAAAACGTGCAAGGCATATGCAAATATGCAAATGACAAAGATCAAGAAGACAACGCCGAGTAGGCATTGTCTTCTTGATCTTTGTTATTAGATCCGCTAAGAGACCAGTCCCTGGTCCAAATGCCCACAGAGCACCCACAGAAAATTTGTGTGGGGTCCCATAGGTCTCTATGGGGCACCCATGGGGTTGTATGGGTGTCCTAAAATCTCTGTGGGGTCAGGCCTGTGGGCCTATGGGACATGTGGGTTACTGTGTGGGGTCCTTTGGGTACCCCACACAAGCTGTAAGGGCTCATTTGGGTAGCCCACACGGGCTGTGGGAACTCCTTTGGGCAATCCCCACAGCCTGTGGGGGTCTTTAGGTGACCCGCAGAGTCTGTGGGGATAAAACCTTGGCTTTTATGGGACATGTAATAAATTCTGTGGGTTGCTGTAGGTACCCCGCAGCCTGTGGAGATAGAGCCTAGGATCCCATAGGACAAGTACGACATTGTGCGGGCTGCTGTAGGGATGCCACTCTCTAGGGGAGCGCGCTGTGTTGCTACACGGGACATGTGTGAGGCCTATGGAGAGCCCGTGGATGTGCGCCTCAAGATATATTCTACAGGTCATGCAAAATATAACTTTTTTCTAAGTCTTTTTTTAATTACATCGCTCACTGCTGCATGAATAGCATTAATAGCGAGGGGAAATGTTGGCGTATGTTGGTGTATTTGGAGATTTGTGTTTGTCCTTTGTCCTCCTTGTTCTCCTTCTCCGGAGATTATTATGTCATCCTTGTCCACCTCGCTCGCACCTTTGCAATAATTGCTTTATCATAATGACCTTGAAATGCAGGCCATTTATCCTAGTTTGTGTTAGACTGGTGGCAGCTGATAAAACCCATTTGCTCTACTGATTCCTGGTTACCTCAGTTGGTAGAGTGCTCAACTTGAAACGCAGAGGTCCCTGGTTCGACACCAGGACCAGGCAGATTTTTTCGGTCGCACACCAGTCCCCTAGCTGTGTTTGGAGGTTTGTGTTTGTCCTTTGTCCCCTTCGTTCACCTTGTCCAGGGATTATTATCGCCATTCTTGGCCAGCTCGCCTGCACCTTTGCATTAATTGCATTATCATAATAACAGGGGTGTAAGCAAGCTTCAGCCTTTTGTAGGAGGTCTGGGAGTAGCAAAGATACTGCTTTGGAGCAGTAAAGGTTGTGCTTTGAAGCAGCTCAGCAGCAACAAAAATTGAGTTTCGTAGCAGTACAAGTAAATCTTGGAGCTGGTCACCCAGGTCAAACTTGGGGCTATACATGATTTACACATGACATCAGCCAAAGAGCGCTTTGATGGCCACCAGAAAAGACGAGAAGGAGCTCCCCTCTAACCAGGACCCTCTTTTGTGTCTTGCAGATTTACCCAGATGTCGTTATTCTCCTCCCCAGAAGATTATAGAAGATTAACCCGTCCCTCAAAATTCCTACAAAAGCAGCTTCTCTCTCCACTTTCATGGTGGTCACAAGTGCGCGATGTGACGTCAGTAAAAGCCATGTATAAGCCCAGATGTGTTTTTTTTTTAAATACCAAAAATATTACAACGAAAAAGCATCTCCATGTGACATTCCAGAACCATTTCCAAACATACCCTTTCCTTAAATATATTCTAGCCCATAGAATAAAAAGCAAACTGCGTAATTGCAATCTCTCTGAATGGCACCTATTGAGAACTGTCCTGGTAGCGGGATGGTTTCTCTTATTGATTTAACATAAAGGAGGTATAGTCAACAAAAGACGCACAACTTAAGCCTCATGAAAACAAAACGTGCCTATTTGACAACCCAAATCACACGTTCCATAAGTAGGAAACAAAGTTATTTCAAGATGCAACAGCATTTTTAATCTATGTCTCTTTTTGTTGCCACTTGTTTCAGATGTACGAATCTTTGTATTACGTTCCCCTTGTGTAATGCCTCAAAACATCTATAGGGTTAAAAATAAATAAATAAATAAATAAGTATGAAATAAAGCCCAATTCTAACTGACTACAGTTTTCATTATTAGGATATACGAATTTTCCAAGTCCCTATTTAGCAAACATCAAAGTATTCCAATATTTAAGTTACAGATAATAAAGTTTCTCTACCTGGTGACTACAAATGCAAAATATTTAAAACTTCATATTCCTGCTCATACATATGCACTTAATTAACCCTTATACTAGAACAAACATGACTGACTAGAGTAAAAAAGGTTTGTTTAGGGGTTTGATAAAAAAAAGCGGCTGATAAAACTAGCAAGCAAGACCCTAAAACGGACGGTTTTCCTCAGAAGTCAATTGCTTGGATGCCGATAATAATCCCTAGAAAAGGGGAACAAAGGGCACAAAGGACAGACACAAATCACATCTGCGTTCTAGCACAACGGTCTAGACCTTGCGTCGCTCAGCAGGAATTTCCCACCGTTCTACTTGTCCTGCCACCGGCTTGCTGTTTGTGTGCCAGCGTGTATATTCGCCACGTACATGATTTACAAGAAAGTTTATGGACGAGGTGACCAATTATCGCTTTTATTCCCAAGTCTACGACACAACTGAGGAGCGCGGAAGCAGTCTCAGACACCCCAAACATGCAAAAAGAAAGAAAAATATTATGCCAAATGTTTAATTTTTCAGAGTAGTTATCGCTTTCCCCAGAGATTAGATATGTGAACACATGGCTCGCAGGTACGTCTATATACCATAAAGCCCTGCAAGAACGCTCACCCAAAATGAAAAGAAAAATGGTGTGTGTGTGTGTGTTTGTGAGTGTTGATGATGATGACGATTGGGGTTTTTTGGCGCAAGAGCAACTTAGGCCATATTGCGCCAGACAAAGGTTTTTCCAAGGGGCTTAAGGGTATAATCTATAAGAACTGCAAGCTACAGCTGGTGTAAAAGGCCAGTTTTATGAAGACAATTTAAAACTCGATTGAATGGTACCAATGGTTGATCGCCAAGCAGAAAATATGAATGAAAATGAAGGTGATCTCGAAAAAGTTCTGGGAAACATGATCGCCGCTCTTGGTTTAAAGATTTGCATTGCCACAGGATGTGCAAAACTGTCATAGCTTTCCCACAGTTATCACAAAGTTTAACATCCTCACCACAGAGCAGGTGCAAATGAGTCAAACGGGTGTGACCGATTCTTAAACGGCAGAGGAGAACTTCAGTCTGACGGTCTTTATGGAAGGAACTCTCCCAGACCCCCAGTTTGGGCTTAATATCAAGAAGCTTGTTCTCTTTTTCCATATCCCAATCCAACTGCCATGACTTCATAATTGATTTCTGGATGATTGGTTTCAGGTCTTGGTGTGGCAAGCCAAGAGGCAGTTTTGGGCACTCTTTTGCAGAGCCAGCAAGTAAGTCTGCTTTCTAATTGCCAAAAATACCCACGTGGCTCGGAACCCAGCAGAATTTGATCAGGTGTCCTTGCTGAAGTGCTCGGTTTAGCCGTACCCGAAGATAATGCATGAGCAGATTCTTGCTGTCTGCTAAGAACGAAATGGCTAGAAGAACACTCTGGGAGTCGACAAAAAGAATTGCTTTCATTATATTGGTCTCCAATAAGTACTCAACAGCCATTAAAATGCCGTACAGTTCAGCATTAAAAATATTTGCAAAAGTGTGCAGTTGTTGTACTTTCCTGAAGGCAGTGGAATAAACCGCACATCCCACAAAAGTTGAGGTTTTCGATCCATCAGTGTAAAAATGCGCGTAGTCCTTGTATTTCTGTTCCAAATCGGCAAACTCATGCTGAAGAACAAGTGAAGAAATGGCTGTTTTTCTGTACTTGGATAGTGACCAGTCACAAGAAATTGGCAGAATGTCCCAAGGCGCAACTCTCTCATGGCTCCTCAGCAAAGCAGCCTCACTAAAGTAGGTGCCCCCCTGCGTGCGGTATGGTGGCCCACGTGGCTGGGGGTCGTGGTGACGCTACTGCACCAAGCACCTAAGGTGCAGCGCCCCCTGGGGGCTCGGGGTCCGTGGAGACGCCTCTCCAAACACCTGCTTTTACAGGTTCCCCCGTGCGGGGTGTTTGTGTGTGTGTTCGTTTGGTTGGTTGGTTGGTTGGTTGGAGGACGAACACAGCAAGTTGCGTGAAACGGGAACTCTGAGACTTCAAAGTTTCCTATTTCTTCCCTCACTACAGTTTTAGGTCCTAAACATCAGGATTGACTATCACCAGCTTGCCAACACAATCACTAGTATTTTCATTAATGATACCACAGATCGCAGACATGGTGTATTCGCGTTCCACGGTGCGATAAGTATGCGAGAATTCGCTATGAGGTACCCTGTTACGGGTACGGTAGCAGAACGCGGACGCATGCATCTTCGAGCTTGACAGTGCGATGTACACGCAAGAACCCGCTACAAACTCGGATGTCATAAAAACCGATATCGCACGCATGCAAAAAAAAAAAAAAAAAAACGTGGTAACGAGTACGTTATTGCATGTCACGAGAACGAATAGCCCGCAGATTGCGGACGCTGCAGATCCGCATGTCAGGATGCAATAAGCACGAGGGAACTCGCGACGAACACGCTTGTCAGACGTACCGATACCGCAGATCGCGCGGTTGATGTGATTCAAAAAACGAGATGGGTGATTTCTCGGGGCGGGTGTTCATGCGAGACTTTACGGTGTACGCGATTTAATGCGAGCGGTATTTCGAATACACGCAGTTATGCTCAACTCCGCTGTGCACAAAGAAAAAGTAAGGAGACGACGAACTGATGCCTCAGTACTTCTGACAAAACCATCTATGCATGTCCTTTGGAGATCAGAGACATATACGCCGTTGACACGACCACATCGGTATGGTGGTTCCATAACATTAGTTCAGAATTATCTAAACGAACATAACACGGTAAACCACTGTCGCCAGTAAAGAACACTCCAATATAGCCTTAAAATTAAAAAAAAAATGTCCGGCAAGGTTTGGCACAACATTTGCACTTGGGCGCAGGATGGAACAGCAAAAGTGGATTGGCGCACAATGGCAGAATTGGCGCAGCGCTTCCACCCCTGTAATAACCTTAAAATGCAGGCAGTTTACCTTTGTTGGTGTTCGACTGGTGGCAGCTGATAAAACCCGTTTGCTCTACTGACGTCTAACTCCTGGTTGGCTCAGGTGGTAGAGAGCTCCACCGAAAATCTAGAGGCCCCTAGTTCGATACCAGTACCAGGCAGATTTTTTTCGGTCGCACACCAGTCACCTGGCTGTGTTTGAAAATTTGAGTTTTTCCCTTTTTCCCTCTTGTTCCCTTTCTCCGGGAATTATTATTGTCTTTCTTGTCCAGCTCGCTTCCATCTTTGCATTAATTGCATTTTCACAACATCCTTTCTCAGGAGTATATTATTTTATTTTTTACAATGACTACTATAATGTGGGCGTAAAAAATGGCAAGCTGTGCTGCAGAACATTTTTTAAAACATCAAAATGTTTATATTGTTTTCTTGATAAGTTGCGGCAAAAGTAGCTTGCAACTCGTTAGCAAAAGTAATTTGTAACGATAATTCATTACATTGGAGGTTCGGTAATTTGCAATTGTAATCCATTACATTTTTCAAGTAACGGGCACAACTCTGGGCAGAACCGCCGTGCCACAGTGGGCCAACAGCGATGCATCCGAGCCATGTGGCCCCAGCTGTCCCGGCTCCGTGGTACCTGCTCCGCCAACTCGACTCTGAGCTTTTCTGGTTAGGAGAAACCGTGTCCCTGCGGCGATGGTTGTGTCGCTGCATCCACATGTAAATAAGCGCGTCTTTTCGTTATTTGCGCCCCCCACAGGGCTGTAAGGTAATTTTCCTAAGTTTATAAATAACAAAGGGACTATTTTAGAGCGCAGCTCTTAGGCGCCCGTTTCAGGCTTGAGCGGCGTCGCCGTCGCCGTCGACATCACCGCCGGAGTAACCGAGAGGTCACGTGACCTCACGGGGGTCACGTAGCCCCCGTGAGGCCACGTGGCCCCCGTGGTGGAGAAGCAGGCAGGATGACGAGGAGAGAAGGAGGGACGAGGGGTATACCCTCCCACCCAGTACCCTTGCATCCTCCTCCTTAAGAGCTACGCTCTAATTCGGCGTTACAGGGAGCTGTAAATGGCTTTCATTTTTTTCTTTCAAGTTTATATCATTTACTACAATTCGTAGTACACTGTGGACTTGACATATGGAGAGATGGTGATGAGGATTGTAGAACCTTTTCACAGTGCCTAGTTTACGGCTTTATTTTATCATTTTCAATTCAATTAGGTAATTGCAAGTTCAATTCATATTGCAGACAATTATACAGCTCGAAGAAGCCGCGAACAGCTATCTGGTATGGAGTCCGCCACCGACAATACAGACAGCATGGACTCGTCGCCATCAGAGGGTGACTCCTTCAGCATCCCAGCGCTGGACTATGCGACCAGAAGTGCTCTCCCCTCCTCGACAGACTCTGGACCTGACCCTATACGCTTGCCCGGTATGAAAAAAAAGGTTCGACGTCCCAGCTTGATAGACCGTACCGTTATCGGATGCCGTCCCCGCAACTAAGAGGCCTTACTCGTAACTACTTTTGTGTTGCATCCCAGAAACGCTGGAAAAGATCCCTTTAACAAACTGGCTCTGTGCAAGGTGGTGTTTGGAAAGCTTGTCCAAGTTTTATCCTTTTGGGCTGTTAGCGATGAGTCTTAAGCGAAGAATAATTGTTCCTTAGGAAGTGGTACGGTCCTATCCAAAGCTTCCAATCTGTCAATCGGGTGAATCTGAGAAATGGTGGGGGATCTTAGATTAGTAAATTCAAACAAATGTCATAAATATCTCATAGGGACGGGTTTTGGTATACTTTTTTTACATATTCTATAGCTCCTGCGTTTTGGATTTGCCATGATTGCTGCTGCTGAGCTAAGCATTATGGAGAAATTTTAAAAGATGCTCAAAATGGAAATTAAAATTTAGGTTCGCCTGCAAGAAATGATTATAGTCAAACAGGCCACTGGAGCTCTCCTCAGGTCAACCTTAAAGGGGCGGCACAGCAAAAGTTTATTGAAATGTTTTTCACAATAGACCTTTCTCACCAAGCGTTCGGTCCATGCGTGACGCTGCCATAACTTTAGTTCACTGGAGGCAAAAGGCAGTGCACGAGAGGCCTTGTGTCATCTCGTGCTCTACACGCGCAGAGCTCCAGCGAGGTTGTTGCACGTGCAGAAAGCCTAAAGTTCCCACGATGCATTGCGGCAGCGGTCGCGCGGTCAAACTGCCTGGTGAGATCGGTCTATTGTAGTCCTGTCAGCTTAGGTTGAATATAGTATATATATGCCAAAAACGGCCTACAGGCTAGAGAGGAGGAAGCGGGTTGAAGCTTGCAGTGCATCCGAGCCATGTGGCCCCAGCTGTCCCGGCTCCGTGGTACCTCGCTCCGCCAACTCGACTCTGAGCTTTTCTGGTTAGGAGAAACCGTGTCCCTGCGGCGATGGTTGTGTCGCTGCATCCACATGTAAATAAGCGCGTCTTTTCGTTATTTGCGCCCCCCACAGGGCTGTAAGGTAATTTTCCTAAGTTTATAAATAACAAAGGGACTATTTTAGAGCGCAGCTCTTAGGCGCCCGTTTCAGGCTTGAGCGGCGTCGCCGTCGCCGTCGACATCACCGCCGGAGTAACCGAGAGGTCACGTGACCTCACGGGGTCACGTAGCCCCCGTGAGGCCACGTGGCCCCCGTGGTGGAGAAGCAGGCAGGATGACGAGGAGAGAAGGAGGACGAGGGGTATACCCTCCCACCCAGTACCCTTGCATCCTCCTCCTTAAGAGCTACGCTCTAATTCGGCGTTACAGGGAGCTGTAAATGGCTTTCATTTTTTTCTTTCAAGTTTATATCATTTACTACAATTCGTAGTACACTGTGGACTTGACATATGGAGAGATGGTGATGAGGATTGTAGAACCTTTTCACAGTGCCTAGTTTACGGCCTTGTTTTATCATTTTCAATTCAATTAGGTAATTGCAAGTTCAATTCATATTGCAGACAATTATTTAGCTCGAAGAAGCCGCGAACAGCTATCTGGTATGGAGTCCGCCACCGACAATACAGACAGCATGGACTCGTCGCCATCAGAGGGTGACTCCTTCAGCATCCCAGCGCTGGACTATGCGACCAGAAGTGCTCTCCCCTCCTCGACAGACTCTGGACCTGACCCTATACGCTTGCCCGGTATGAAAAAAAAGGTTCGACGTCCCAGCTTGATAGACCGTACCGTTATCGGATGCCGTTTCCGCAACTAAGAGGCCTTACTCGTAACTACTTTTGCGTTGCATCCCAGAAACGCTGGACAAGATCCCTTTAACAAACTGGCTCTGTGCAAGGTGGTGTTTGGAAAGCTTGTCCAAGTTTTATCCTTCTGGGCTGTTAGCGATGAGTCTTAAGCGAAGAATAATTGTTCCTTAGGAAGTGGTACGGTCCTATCCAAAGCTTCCAATCTGTCAATCGGGTGAATCTGAGAAATGGTGGGGGATCTTAGATTAGTAAATTCAAACAAATGTCATAAATATCTCATAGGGACGGGTTTTGGTATACTTTTTTTACATATTCTATAGCTCCTGCGTTTTGGATTTGCCATGATTGCTGCTGCTGAGCTAAGCATTATGGAGAAATTTTAAAAGATGCTCAAAATGGAAATTAAAATTTAGGTTCGCCTGCAAGAAATGATTATAGTCAAACAGGCCACTGGAGCTCTCCTCAGGTCAACCTTAAAGGGGCGGCACAGCAAAAGTTTATTGAAATGTTTTTCACAATAGACCTTTCTCACCAAGCGTTCGGTCCATGCGTGACGCTGCCATAACTTTAGTTCACTGGAGGCAAAAGGCAGTGCACGAGAGGCCTTGTGTCATCTCGTGCTCTACACGCGCAGAGCTCCAGCGAGGTTGTTGCACGTGCAGAAAGCCTAAAGTTCCCACGATGCATTGCGGCAGCGGTCGCGCGGTCAAACTGCCTGGTGAGATCGGTCTATTGTAGTCCTGTCAGCTTAGGTTGAATATAGTATATATATGCCAAAAACGGCCTACAGGCTAGAGAGGAGGAAGCGGGTTGAAGCTTGCAGTGCAGAGAGAAACTTCCTCCATTTCAAGCATCATTTTCTTGAGCTCTTAGACTGTTTTTGACTTGACTATACGTATATGAATCAGTCAGTTAATTGGACCATTTTCGAAATCAAATATTGCAGGCAACACAACATTAATTTAAGGACAACGAAATCAGCTTGTGTTTTCACTTGTGTTGCTCTTCTGCTGGTTAGAGAAGGCTCTGTGCATTGACAGGACTGCCTGCTTTTCTTTTTCAGAGGCAGTACGGACCTGCGAGGAATATAAAGACACGACTGACCGGTGCTATTCCCTGTGACCGGCGACTGGCTGCGGTATGCAATAGAAAGAAGTAAACCAGGTAAGTCTCCTTGGATTTATGTGTACTTAAATGACCAATTTTAAAGACACAAGTCTGTTAGATTTATTAGTTTACACTGCTTGAAGACCATAACTTTGCGCGCTACGAAAGGCCATGTGGCCCCAGCTGTCCCGGCTCCGTGGTACCTCGCTCCGCCAACTCGACTCTGAGCTTTTCTGGTTAGGAGAAACCGTGTCCCTGCGGCGATGGTTGTGTCGCTGCATCCACATGTAAATAAGCGCGTCTTTTCGTTATTTGCGCCCCCCACAGGGCTGTAAGGTAATTTTCCTAAGTTTATAAATAACAAAGGGACTATTTTAGAGCGCAGCTCTTAGGCGCCCGTTTCAGGCTTGAGCGGCGTCGCCGTCGCCGTCAGCACCACCGCCGGAGTAACCGAGAGGTCACGTGACCTCACGGGGGTCACGTAGCCCCCGTGAGGCCACGTGGCCCCCGTGGTGGAGAAGCAGGCAGGATGACGAGGAGAGAAGGAGGGACGAGGGGTATACCCTCCCACCCAGTACCCTTGCATCCTCCTCCTTAAGAGCTACGCTCTAATTCGGCGTTACAGAGAGCTGTAAATGGCTTTCATTTTTTCTTTCAAGTTTATATCATTTACTACAATTTGTAGTACACTGTGGACTTGACATATGGAGAGATGGTGATGAGGATGAGGATTGTAGAACCTTTTCACAGTGCCTAGTTTACGGCTTTATTTTATCATTTTCAATTCAATTAAGTAATTGCAAGTTCGATTCATATTGCAGACAATTATTTAGCTCGAAGAAGCCGCGAACAGCTATCTGGTATGGAGTCCGCCACCGACAATACAGACAGCATGGACTCGTCGCCATCAGAGGGTGACTCCTTCAGCATCCCAGCGCTGGACTATGCGACCAGAAGTGCTCTCCCCTCCTCGACAGACTCTGGACCTGACCCTATACGCTTGCCCGGTATGAAAAAAAAGGTTCGACGTCCCAGCTTGATAGACCGTACCGTTATCGGATGCCGTTTCCGCAACTAAGAGGCCTTACTCGTAACTACTTTTGCGTTGCATCCCAGAAACGCTGGACAAGATCCCTTTAACAAACTGGCTCTGTGCAAGGTGGTGTTTGGAAAGCTTGTCCAAGTTTTATCCTTCTGGGCTGTTAGCGATGAGTCTTAAGCGAAGAATAATTGTTCCTTAGGAAGTGGTACGGTCCTATCCAAAGCTTCCAATCTGTCAATCGGGTGAATCTGAGAAATGGTGGGGGATCTTAGATTAGTAAATTCAAACAAATGTCATAAATATCTCATAGGGACGGGTTTTGGTATACTTTTTTTACATATTCTATAGCTCCTGCGTTTTGGATTTGCCATGATTGCTGCTGCTGAGCTAAGCATTATGGAGAAATTTTAAAAGATGCTCAAAATGGAAATTAAAATTTAGGTTCGCCTGCAAGAAATGATTATAGTCAAACAGGCCACTGGAGCTCTCCTCAGGTCAACCTTAAAGGGGCGGCACAGCAAAAGTTTATTGAAATGTTTTTCACAATAGACCTTTCTCACAAGCGTTCGGTCCATGCGTGACGCTGCCATAACTTTAGTTCACTGGAGGCAAAAGGCAGTGCACGAGAGGCCTTGTGTCATCTCGTGCTCTACACGCGCAGAGCTCCAGCGAGGTTGTTGCACGTGCAGAAAGCCTAAAGTTCCCACGATGCATTGCGGCAGCGGTCGCGCGGTCAAACTGCCTGGTGAGATCGGTCTATTGTAGTCCTGTCAGCTTAGGTTGAATATAGTATATATATGCCAAAAACGGCCTACAGGCTAGAGAGGAGGAAGCGGGTTGAAGCTTGCAGTGCAGAGAGAAACTTCCTCCATTTCAAGCATCATTTTCTTGAGCTCTTAGACTGTTTTTGACTTGACTATACGTATATGAATCAGTCAGTTAATTGGACCATTTTCGAAATCAAATATTGCAGGCAACACAACATTAATTTAAGGACAACGAAATCAGCTTGTGTTTTCACTTGTGTTGCTCTTCTGCTGGTTAGAGAAGGCTCTGTGCATTGACAGGACTGCCTGCTTTTCTTTTTCAGAGGCAGTACGGACCTGCGAGGAATATAAAGACACGACTGACCGGTGCTATTCCCTGTGACCGGCGACTGGCTGCGGTATGCAATAGAAAGAAGTAAACCAGGTAAGTCTCCTTGGATTTATGTGTACTTAAATGACCAATTTTAAAGACACAAGTCTGTTAGATTTATTAGTTTACACTGCTTGAAGACCATAGATTTGCGCGCTACGAAAGGCCGTGGGCGATTAGCAGTGGATATGGCGATGGAGAGTGGAAAAAAAGGCCCTCCCCACCCTAGTCTTTATTTCAGGATTAGAGCTGATGCCACGAAGCATGTTAGGCCTCATTTTGCTTAGTTACGCATTCACAAGTGCAAGTGTTGACTATGTCCATTGTTAGTATTTTCTTATTTAGGTGTTGTTTTATCATTTTCAATTCAATTAGGTAATTGCAAGTTCAATTCATATTGCAGACAATTATTTAGCTCGAAGAAGCCGCGAACAGCTATCTGGTATGGAGTCCGCCACCGACAATACAGACAGCATGGACTCGTCGCCATCAGAGGGTGACTCCTTCAGCATCCCAGCGCTGGACTATGCGACCAGAAGTGCTCTCCCCTCCTCGACAGACTCTGGACCTGACCCTATACGCTTGCCCGGTATGAAAAAAAAGGTTCGACGTCCCAGCTTGATAGACCGTACCGTTATCGGATGCCGTTCCGCAACTAAGAGGCCTTACTCGTAACTACTTTTGCGTTGCATCCCAGAAACGCTGGAAAAGATCCCTTTAACAAACTGGCTCTGTGCAAGGTGGTGTTTGGAAAGCTTGTCCAAGTTTTATCCTTTTGGGCTGTTAGCGATGAGTCTTAAGCGAAGAATAATTGTTCATTAGGAAGCGGTACGGTCCTATCCAAAGCTTCCAATCTGTCAATCGGGTGAATCTGAGAAATGGTGGGGGATCTTAGATTAGTAAATTCAAACAAATGTCATAAATATCTCATAGGGACGGGTTTTGGTATACTTTTTTTACATATTCTATAGCTCCTGCGTTTTGGATTTGCCATGATTGCTGCTGCTGAGCTAAGCATTATGGAGAAATTTTAAAAGATGCTCAAATGGAAATTAAAATTTAGGTTCGCCTGCAAGAAATGATTATAGTCAAACAGGCCACTGGAGCTCTCCTCAGGTCAACCTTAAAGGGCGGCACAGCAAAAGTTTATTGAAATGTTTTTCACAATAGACCTTTCTCACCAAGCGTTCGGTCCATGCGTGACGCCTGCCATAACTTTAGTTCACTGGAGGCAAAAGGCAGTGCACGAGAGGCTTGTGTCATCTCGTGCTCTACACGCGCAGAGCTCCAGCGAGGTTGTTGCACGTGCAGAAAGCCTAAAGTTCCCACGATGCATTGCGGCAGCGGTCGCGCGGTCAAACTGCCTGGTGAGATCGGTCTATTGTAGTCCTGTCAGCTTAGGTTGAATATAGTATATATGCCAAAACGGCCTACAGGCTAGAGAGGAGGAAGCGGGTTGAAGCTTGCAGTGCAGAGAGAAACTTCCTCCATTTCAAGCATCATTTTCTTGAGCTCTAGACTGTTTTTGACTTGACTATACGTATATGAATCAGTCAGTTAATTGGACCATTTTCGAAATCAAATATTGCAGGCAACACAACATTAATTTAAGGACAACGAAATCAGCTTGTGTTTTCACTTGTGTTGCTCTTCTGCTGGTTAGAGAAGGCTCTGTGCATTGACAGGACTGCCTGCTTTTCTTTTTCAGAGGCAGTACGGACCTGCGAGGAATATAAAGACACGACTGACGGTGCTATTCCCTGTGACCGGCGACTGGCTGCGGTATGCAATAGAAGGAAGTAAACCAGGTAAGTCTCCTTGGATTTATGTGTACTTAAATGACCAATTTTAAAGACACAAGTCTGTTAGATTTATTAGTTTACACTGCTTGAAGACCATAGATTTGCGCGCTACGAAAGGCCGTGGGCGATTAGCAGTGGATATGGCGATGGAGAGTGGAAAAAAAGGCCCTCCCCACCCTAGTCTTTATTTCAGGATTAGAGCTGATGCCACGAAGCATGTTAGGCCTCATTTTGCTTAGTTACGCATTCACAAGTGCAAGTGTTGACTATGTCCATTGTTAGTATTTTCTTATTTAGGTGTTGTTTTTTCTGTTTACTTGGGTTTCAGATAAGTCCAAGCCCAGCACGCAACAGGCATCAGAGCCAGCCGAGATGTGAAGATCATCCTCAAGCGTAAATACCTTGCCGAACCAATTTTACAGGGCCTCATTTTGCTTAGTTACGCATTCCACAAGTGCAAGTGTTGACTATGTCCATTGTTAGTATTTTTTATTTAGGTGTTGTTTTTCTGTTTCCTGGGTTTCAGATAAGTTCAAGCCCAGCACGCAACAGGCATCAGAGCCAGCCGAGATGTGAAGCTCATCCTCAAGCGCAGAATACCATGCCGAACCAATTTTTACAGGGCCTCATTTTGCTTAGTTATACATTCCACAAGTACAAGTGGTGACTATGTCCATTGTTCGTATTTTCTTATATAAATATCTCATAGGGACGGGTTTTGGTATACTTTTTTTACATATTCTATAGCTCCTGCGTTTTGGATTTGCCATGATTGCTGCTGCTGAGCTAAGCATTATGGAGAAATTTTAAAAGATGCTCAAAATGGAAATTAAAATTTAGGTTCGCCTGCAAGAAATGATTATAGTCAAACAGGCCACTGGAGCTCTCCTCAGGTCAACCTTAAAGGGGCGGCACAGCAAAAGTTTATTGAAATGTTTTTCACAATAGACCTTTCTCACCAAGCGTTCGGTCCATGCGTGACGCTGCCATAACTTTAGTTCACTGGAGGCAAAAGGCAGTGCACGAGAGGCCTTGTGTCATCTCGTGCTCTACACGCGCAGAGCTCCAGCGAGGTTGTTGCACGTGCAGAAAGCCTAAAGTTCCCACGATGCATTGCGGCAGCGGTCGCGCGGTCAAACTGCCTGGTGAGATCGGTCTATTGTAGTCCTGTCAGCTTAGGTTGAATATAGTATATATATGCCAAAAACGGCCTACAGGCTAGAGAGGAGGAAGCGGGTTGAAGCTTGCAGTGCAGAGAGAAACTTCCTCCATTTCAAGCATCATTTTCTTGAGCTCTTAGACTGTTTTTGACTTGACTATACGTATATGAATCAGTCAGTTAATTGGACCATTTTCGAAATCAAATATTGCAGGCAACACAACATCAATTTAAGGACAACGAAATCAGCTTGTGTTTTCACTTGTGTTGCTCTTCTGCTGGTTAGAGAAGGCTCTGTGCATTGACAGGACTGCCTGCTTTTCTTTTTCAGAGGCAGTACGGACCTGCGAGGAATATAAAGACACGACTGACCGGTGCTATTCCCTGTGACCGGCGACTGGCTGCGGTATGCAATAGAAAGAAGTAAACCAGGTAAGTCTCCTTGGATTTATGTGTACTTAAATGACCAATTTTAAAGACACAAGTCTGTTAGATTTATTAGTTTACACTGCTTGAAGACCATAGATTTGCGCGCTATTTAGGTGTTGTTTTCTCTGTTTACCTGGGTTTCAGATCAGTCCAAGCCCAGCACGCAACAGACATCAGAGACCAGGCCGAGATGTGAAGATCATCCTCAAGCGCAAATACCTTGCCGCACCAATTTTTACAGGCCTCATTTTGCTTAGTTACGCATTCCACAAGTGCAAGTGTTGACTATGTCCATTGTTAGTATTTTCTTATTTATGTGTTTTTTCTGTTTACTTGGGTTTCAGATAAGTCCAAGCCCAGCACGCAACAGGCATCAAAGCCAAGCTGAGATGTGAAGATCATCCTCAGCGCAAATACCTTGCCGAACCAATTTTACAGGGCCTCATTTTGCTTAGTTACGCATTCCACAAGTGCAAGTGTTGACTATGTCCATTGTTAGTATTTTCTTATTTAGGTGTT
Source organism: Ixodes persulcatus (assembly GCA_013358835.2). Classification (NCBI taxonomy): domain Eukaryota; kingdom Metazoa; phylum Arthropoda; class Arachnida; order Ixodida; family Ixodidae; genus Ixodes; species Ixodes persulcatus. Next base: position 164,777 of record JABSTQ010010976.1, on the reverse strand, counting down.
GTTTTTCTGTTTACTTGGGTTTCAGATCAGTCCAAGCCCAGCACGCAACAGGCATCAGAGCCAGCCGAGATGTGAAGATCATCCTCAAGCGCAAATACCTTGCCGAACCAATTTTACAGGGCCTCATTTTGCTTAGTCACGCATTACACAAGTGCAAGTGTTGACTATGTTCATTGTTAGTATTTTCTTATTTAGGTGTTGTTTTTCTGTTTACTTGGGTTTCAGATCAGTCCAAGCCCAGCACGCAACAGGCATCAGAGCAAGCCGAGATGTGAAGATCATCCTCAAGCGCAAATACCTTGCCGAACCAATTTTACAGGGCCTCATTTTGCTTAGTTACGCATTCCACAAGTGCAAGTGTTGACTATGTCCATTGTTAGTATTTTCTTATTTAGGTGTTGTTTTTCTGTTTACTTGGGTTTCAGATCAGTCCAAGCCCAGCACGCAACAGGCATCAAAGCAAGCTGAGATGTGAAGATCATCCTCAAGCGCAAATACCTTGCCGAACCAATTTTACAGGGCCTCATTTTGCTTAGTTACGCATTCCACAAGTGCAAGTGTTGACTATGTCCATTGTTAGTATTTTCTTATTTAGGTGTTGTTTTTCTGTTTACTTGGGTTTCAGATAAGTCCAAGCCCAGCACGCAACAGGCATCAGAGCCAGCCGAGATGTGAAGATCATCCTCAAGCGCAAATACCTTGCCGAACCAATTTTACAGGGCCTCATTTTGCTTAGTTACGCATTCCACAAGTGCAAGTGTTGACTATGTCCATTGTTAGTATTTTCTTATTTAGGTGTTGTTTTTCTGTTTACTTGGGTTTCAGATAAGTCCAAGCCCAGCACGCAACAGGCATCAGAGCCAGCCGAGATGTGAAGATCATCCTCAAGCGCAAATACCTTGCCGAACCAATTTTACAGGGCCTCATTTTGCTTAGTTACGCATTCCACAAGTGCAAGTGTTGACTATGTCCATTGTTAGTATTTTCTTATTTAGGTGTTGTTTTTCTGTTTACTTGGGTTTCAGATCAGTCCAAGCCCAGCACGCAACAGGCATCAAAGCAAGCTGAGATGTGAAGATCATCCTCAAGCGCAAATACCTTGCCGAACCAATTTTACAGGGCCTCATTTTGCTTAGTCACGCATTACACAAGTGCAAGTGCTGACTATGTCCATTGTTAGTATTTTCTTATTTAGGTGTTGTTTTCTGTTTACTTGGGTTTCAGATAAGTCCAAGCCCAGCACGCAACAGGCATCAGAGCCAGCCGAGATGTGAAGATCATCCTCAAGCGCAAATACCTTGCCGAACCAATTTTACAGGGCCTCATTTTGCTTAGTTACGCATTCCACAAGTGCAAGTGTTGACTATGTTCAGTGTTAGTATTTTCTTATTTAGGTGTTGTTTTTCTGTTTACTTGGGTTTCAGCCAAGCCCAAGCTCCGCACGCAAGAGGCATCAGAGCCAGCCGAGATGTGAAGATCATCCTCAAGCGCAAATACCTTGCCGAACCAATTTTACAGGGCCTCATTTTGCTTAGTTATGCATTCCACAAGTGCAAGTGTTGACTATGTCCATTGTTAGTATTTTCTTATTTAGGTGTTGTTTTTCTGTTTACTTGGGTTTCAGATAAGTCCAAGCACAGCACGCAACAGGCATCAGCCAGCCGAGATGTGAAGATCATCCTCAAGCGCAAATACCTTGCCGAACCAATTTTACAGGGCCTCATTTTGCTTAGTTACGCATTCCACAAGTGCAAGTGTTGACTATGTCCATTGTTAGTATTTTCTTATTTAGGTGTTGTTTTTCTGTTTACTTGGGTTTCAGATAAGTCCAAGCCCAGCACGCAACAGGCATCAAAGCAAGCTGAGATGTGAAGATCATCCTCAAGCGCAAATACCTTGCCGAACCAATTTTACAGGGCCTCATTTTGCTTAGTTACGCATTCCACAAGTGCAAGCGTTGACTATGTCCATTGTTAGTATTTTCTTATTTAGGTGTTGTTTTTCCGTTTACTTGGGTTTCAGCCAAGCCCAAGCTCCGCAAGCAACAGGCATCAGAGCCAGCTGAGATGTGAAGATCATCCTCAAGCTCAATCACCTGGCCAAACCAATTTTACAGACTACCTACCTCTAGTGCCTTTGAAAAACAAGGGTGTGATGCTCAGGTTGGACTTGTACTGTTTACATATACAGGGTGTTTCACGAAAAGTAGACACATATGATATTGCGAAAACTATGCGTCGCAACAAAAACGGCTTGTGTCATTTTGGTCCTGGGCCAGGGGCCCATTTAGGAAAATGATTAAAGCTTAAGATAATTAAGTTGTTAATCATTTTAGCGAAATTAACTCTTTTAGTATTGTGTTTGAGGGGATGGTTTCAATTAGAAAATTGCTCAGCATCATAGAAAAACACTAAATCAACAAATTGCAGAACGATAGAAGGGACGCGCAGCATTTTATGGCTTCCTGAAAAACCGCACAAATACGACGGGTTTTTAGGTTTCCGTTTGCAATCGGAGCGCTTCTCGGCCCCGAAGGCACTGCGCCCCGTGGAGAAATAGTGCAACCGACCTCTGCTGCGCTGTCCTCGCACAACGCAGCAGAGGCTGGTTGCACTATTTCTCCACGGGGCGCGGTTCCGTCGGTGCCGAGAAGCGCTCCGACTGCAAACCGAAACTTAAATACCCGTCGAAGTTGTGCGGCTTTTCAGAAAGCCGTAAAATGCTGCGCGCATGCCTTTTGTCGTTTTGCAATTTGTTGATTTATTGTTCTTCGATGATGCTGAGCAATTTTCTAATTGAAACCATGCCCTTAAACACAATATTAAAAAGTTAATTATCACAAAATAATTAACAACTTAATTATCCCAAGCTTTAACAATCTTCCTCAAGGAGGCCCTGGCCTGGGACCAAAACGACAGAAGCCATTTTTTGTAGCGACGCATAGTTTTTGCAATATCAAATTTGTCCACTTTTCCTGAAACACCCTGTATATCCTAGTCAAGGTTTTAAAGGCCTCCACACATTTTACTAGGCCTCTTCGTTTTGTCTATGTACTGTTTTTTTTTTATAGTCGATGCTTTTAATATATTTTTTCACAATTAAATTGACTTGCAAAACAAAAAACTAACATGCACTCCAGTATTGTTCAAGCTGTTTGCTTATTTATATATGGCGTGATGAGTGTTGAGCTCAAGTTCTATATTCCGTTTTGGGAGTGTCTACATCCACGCGCGAGGATGTAGCCAAGTCGGGAGGAGATAAGGCTTCATCCACGCACTACGTCACTTCCGGCGCCCTACGTCACTTCCTGCGTGCACGGAGGCAGTTCTCCTGCCGTCATCTCCATCCACGCAGAAATCAACCTACGGTCTTGCCTCCCATTGTTTTTCCTTGTGCTGGGCGGTCATTGCTCCTTGCGTTCCCGCCGTGCGCGGACTGCTGTTCCTGCCTGGTCTTCCGCAAGCAAATTTAACTTTCTCTGAAGCGTTTTTTTCTCGTTTTCTTGGTCAAGGGGTTTGGCCTTTTGTCTATTAGCATGGTCGCGCTTCTGATATGCCTCGAGTTTTGATTGCCAGAGATTCGATGGTGAAATAATTGTCACAGTATTTCCCATCGAATAACCGGGTGCCTGCCAAAGTGCGGGCGTTTAATGGCATTAGGTTCGAGGCTTTGTTTTCCAAGGTGTCTGACGCCCAGCTCGATTTTGGCACAAACAACACCAGCGTTTGTGCCAGAGCGTACGTTGACAAGTACCGTCGGCTGGCCGCTCAGATCTTGAAACGCAATCCGACGATGCAGATCGCCTTTTCTTCCGTCCTTCCGAGGTAGAGAACAGGTTCTGTTCGTTGGAGGGTCAGCGTAGTCAGGGTGCCGAGATCCAGGCGTTGAATGATCGGCACAGAGACGTGAACTGGCTCCTGCAAGGGTTCTGCCGCAAGAAGGGCTTTGTGTTCATTGGTGATCTCATGGATGAACGGCATCAGTGCATCGGCTACTGTTTTATTTGTCATAGAATAAACTGTTTCTGGAAATATTTGTGAGATTGCGCGCGTGCGCGCAAGTCAAGAACGTACGGAGTGGTGGGCTCACACTTGTCCTGTTCGATGCACATCAGCTCACACTAAAACGCCTCGAACCAAGCCAACCACACACACACGACGAAGCCTCACCGCCTCGCCTCAGCAGCGATGCACACACGGGCGAAGGCCCCGGAGGCCGCACCCGCAACAAGCCAACCAAGCCCGCACCACATAGCTGCTTGGCTGCACGCCCGCACGCCCATACGCACAGATGGCACGCATGACCCCACACATGTGTGCGACTCCAGGACCACATAACTATAAAGATACCTATAGATCCTATTTTTATGACGCATGATATTTGCTATTAGTCTTAGAAAAAATTGATAAATTGTCTAACAATTTGTAAGGTCACGTGACATATTAACTTTAAAACAACAATAAAATGTAACCTCTTTATTTTTATATCGTATATTTACTTATAAAAAGCATATGTACATAAAACAAATTATGGCCTTATATTGTAAGTCACGTGACTTTTTACGTGGATGGAGCCTTATCTCATCCCGACCTGGCTACGTCTTCGTGCGTGGATGTAGCCTCGGCCATTCCGTTTTAGTGTAATTGGGCAAGTACTGGCTCAGTTGGGGTTCATAGTGTCGAGAAGGAAGCATGCGACAGTGAACTGGCAAAAGTGTGCTCCCGTTGACTGCTGTCAGTTGTTTTGTTCTAGTATAGCTGCCATAGCTAGAGCACCCAGGAAAAAAAATAATTTCAGGGGGATATAAATCCTCATTCTATGTCTCGAGAACAGTTTAAGGTCATCTTTAAAAAAAAATGTTGCTTGAAGGTTCCTTGACCATCTATTGCCAGTATTAGAAAAGTGTTGCGGTTATTTTGTTTCCTGAATGTTCCACGAAAGCATCCTGAAGAATATCCCAAGTATGTGGCAAAAGTCCCCATGCCACATTATAAGAGCGTTCAAACATTTTCCCGTAGATATGCACACATTCCAGGAACGTCGCTGAAGAGCTACAGAATGTTCTTAAAATGTTATTCCAATAATTGAATGTGGAACAAAGGTCCTGGTAATGTTAACTGTCGTTCCCTCCCAGGTGAAAATATGAAGTGGTATTTCAAGTGGTACCACTCTCTTTCAGTGGTACCACTTGCAAGCCAAGTGGTACCACTTGCATGCCAAGCGGTACCACTTGCATGCCAAGTGGTACCACTTGTGTTTCAAGTGGTGCCACTTAAGCTTCAAGTGGTACCGCTTGGCATGCAAGTGGTACCACTTGGGTTGCAAATTCACATCTCTAATAAAAAAAAACTTGGAGGACACTTAAAGGGACACTGAAATGAAAAAAAAAAGTTTTTTTTTAAACAGTGGTTGGGACACACATGTCAAAAAATGAATTTTCCGCGAAACAAATTTATAGAGCAATATTTACTCCGGAGTCACCTCCTCTCCACTTTTTTTTTTGTCTGGACGGCCCCCAGCACGTGGAGTGCCACCCGTATTGGGGCCATTCCGTGACGTCAGAGGGCTTGCGCGCATAATTAGGCAAAACTAAAATAAATCTCGCGCCGTAAATATTGCTCTAAAAATTTGTTTTCCCGCGGAGAATTCATTTTTCGACATGCGTGTCCCAACCAGGATGTTTAAAATTTTTTTTTTTTCATTTCAGTGTCCTTTTAAGCTTTGCCTTTAAGAGTGGAATGCGATAGCGTTATCGGGCCCCGTTCGTATCGCCTTCTCATTCGCTTCTCGAGCTCTGGAGTCACACGACCTGTTTTCATAACATAATACTCCTCGTTCCCAAGTCGTGCAAGCGTGTCTTGCATGGCCTAGTCAGTAACGTGTCTCCCTCTCAAAAGGAGGGTCGTGGGTTCGAATCCCACCTAAGATTCTTCAAACTTTTCTTTAAGGCAAGTGAATTACTTTATAAAGTGAAATCATTTGAGACATGTGGCGACCTTTAATTCACATTACATGTCATCTTTTAATCACTTTCCTTCCACACGTGATGTCACGTTTCACGCGAGCGTTGTGGCTTGTTTGAAATTCCCGAGCAAGGTTATGTGGCTGTGACGTCATGAACCTATCGACCAATCCCAGATTTTCCCGTCACGCCACCGACGCCGGCTTTTCTGCAGCACGAGCTCGTTAACGCTCTCGTGTTAATAAGTACAACTTGTTGCTCCAAGTTCAATCTACAAAAAGTTTCAGGTGTCTTAAACATGTTGCTTTTATTTACAAAAAGCTGAGATCACACAGAATAAATGTAAAGATTTTCAAGAAAAAGTGATAAATCCACACTTATTTGAGATCACTATGCAATTAAAAATACAGTATACAGCGTAATAAAGATCTATGCATATTTATATGCTACATTTTGCGTGAGTACAATATTCTCAAAACACGGGTGAACAAATCTTTCATACAAGATTCACTAAGCCATTAGAACTTTTGTAAATCTGTTCCTGCAACTGGGACTGGGTCTAGACTTTTCGAAGCCTAGACCCAGTCTAAGCCCAGCCATGACGGTCGCACAACTGAGCAAAAACTACACTGTCGTCCATTTTCAAAAGCATGCATGGACGCACAGCTTCGGTAAGTAGATAGAACCGCCTTGAAGAGGTCTTCTGTGCCAGCTTGAGGTGATCAACATTTCTATGCTCGCAATTTTGTACACATAAGAGAGGGCAAATACCTCTTTGGCCCCATCATCTCTCTGAACATACAGTATACGCTCTATTTTGGCATATTCGTCCCCAACTTTCACGGCCGTAGAGTCCCGTTTAAAGGGCGTCTTGTGCTGTTCACTGTGGATTGCACATCCACCCACGCGCACACGACTGTATTCCTGAATACTGTGCACGGACCCCAGGTCCTCTTGGAGCAGGACTCTCACATCCTCGGGTGCAGCTCTGGCCTTCCCGAGAAGCTCCACTCCAGTCTTCCTCTTCCTCGCCTTATGGGAGCAAAGCTTTCTCACTTCTTCCGAAGCCATCGACTGCAGTTGGCGGAAGTTGTCCCGGAAAAATATGCGGGACAGAATCTGGAGAGGGATGCCATTCGCTGAAGACACCAGCTTGAGTAAATGGCCCATGCTACTCTCGAACTCGAAGCATGAAAGTGCCCAAAGCGGTCCATGAAGGAGCACACTCTTTGGTATGTGCAGTAACGTATGCACATTCGACGTCATCTGGGTTTCACCATACAGGTACTGCGTCCCGACGACAAACTTGGTAATCTTTACTGTGCTTTCGTCAACATCTTCCTTTGTTACAAGACTCTTCATGAGGCTGTACAATGCCGATGTCAGGAGTGCAAAGTGCTCCAGGTACTCTGCTGGCAGAATGGACTTCAGGCAGGGTAGGCAGTAGTACAGCAGCCATGATTCCCACTCGACTGCTTTCCAGTACTTCCTGGACTTGATTGACCGTGGTGGCCGGTTAAAGCACTGGTGAGGCTTTTGGCTCAAAAGTCTCTTGTCGACTTCCGCTGCTGTCCTCGGGGCTCCAATGTAGTAGACCTTTCCAACATCACCAAACCACAGGTCAGTGAGCTGACGCGCAACTCCAAGCAGGGCGCAATGCATGTAATCCGGTCGGAAACTCCATACAATATCGAACCCTGGAATGTTCACCAGGGGGATGGTCCTTTAACACCGTGTACAGTCCGCTTTGTCAATGCAGCGGTCGTCATGTCTGCCAACATCGAATCCTTGTCTCGATCATCATTGTCCGCGCCAACCGTCACAGTGTACTTGACGCATCCATCAACAAAGGCTCCAGGGTGGAGGCACCAGCCACATCCATAGTATCCATTGTACTGGAGTGTATTCTGCATCGACGCCCTTGCTGGTGCGTCGGCCACGCTGGTGATGCAGTAGACCTACGTTAGGAAAACCAGGGGTTAGACTTGTGGGATAGCTTTCTTTTTTTATCACCCACATAAGCGACTTACAAAGCAAAAAAGCTAAACGAAAAGTTAGTTATTCTATACTCCATAAAGTACCAAATTTATTTGTGCTGCACAGTAACATTCAAAATGCACCAGTCTTTGCATCATTTTGCAAGCATATATGTAGGGTTCTTTGTTTCCAAATTCAGTATTTCTCAAGATTTTATAGATAATGATCACTTTTTAAGCTGATAATGACGGAACAAATTTTATGAACTTCTCTTTTTTTCACGATTATGAATTACAACAATGAAGAGGACTTATTCATTTTGGGACATGAAATATTTTATTTACACTAACAAAAGGCAGATAATAGCATAGAAACTTCTGTTAGAGCTCACACAGTCTTTCTTATTTCTCCCAAATTCCTGCTTAGGTGGGTTTTCACGGAGTCCCAATTTTCAGGAAACTTGATCAGGAAGCACGTACCCGGCTTTACCCAAAACTGGAGAACCCTATATATACTGTTTCTAACATGTCTGTTTGCGAACAAGGCACATGGAAGCAAGTGACCAAACATGCTATGTTCTTTTTTTTTTCTAAAAATGTGTGCGATTGTTAGTCTAGCGGGAATGACCCGTGTCCCCATAGTGAATAGGCTTTTAAACCTGATTGCAGCATGCTAAAATCTCCTGAAGGCAGACAAGCAGGTTACTTGTATAAAACATAGTGAAGTTAATGTATACCTTCGAATGGAGCTCCTGACCGCCTGCGTTCCATGAAATCCCATTCGTGGATAGCCGCTTCATCTCCTCAGCAAAAGCTTGCAAAAGCAACGTCATATTCGGGTGTTTTGCACCGTACCAAAGAAGCGACACCATGACGTTGCTCCAGCGAAGGTAGGGGGGCAGTTCATTGAGAACAAGGTGTACAGGCCATATTGAGTAGTTCGACGACTTAAACACAGGGCTGCCATCTGTGCTCATGGTCACCGTGAGGTCTAGTTCTCCACAGCCGAGGCTCTGTCGCTGCTGTTTGTAGAAGGCACCATCAGTAATGTCTGACATCCCGTTGCGAGGCACTGCTCTTTGCTGAAGTGTTTCAAGAAGCTGGTCACTCACTGCACGATCCGCAAGGATGGAAGAGAACTGCTTCTCCAAAGGTAGGCTGACAAAAAAGTTGCCATTCGACATGAGCTTCTGTCCACTGTACTGCTTTTTGCAGACTGTGCAAGTTGTAGACACACCATTGCGTTCTGCCAGCTTCCCCGTCGTCTTCACTAATAGGTGCTCGCAGGACGGGCAATAAAAGTGAAAACACATGTCTTCTGGAGATGCGCCAGCGAACTTCCTGAACAAATATTTGCATTCTGGAAGGGCATCCCTTCCCAAGAGAAAGTTACCGAACTTTAGAAGATCCTCGATTGCTGTCCACGAAAAACCGTGCTTGATTGCAATGTCCATCAGAAGAACAAGCGCATCTCCTACCGATACGGAGCTTCCGTCCCCAAGTAGAGTCGCAAACTCCAAGAGGAACGCGGAAGTATTTCCATCGGAGTGGGAGGCGGGCTCGTCCACAGTCGGAGGCCAGGTCTTCTGCAGCTTCAGATGAAGGACAGTCATCTTCAAAACTTGAATTCCCACCAAGATCATCGTCAGTGCTGTCATTCCTCGTATCAATAGCGGCTGTAGCTGAAGTGGACGCAGTAGGACTAGTCGCATTGACGCAGGCAGGAGGATTTGCAGACGCGAGTGTTCGTTTCCTCAGGGCATGTGCAGTTGACCGTGGCAAAGGTTCGTTCCAAGCGTCCGGTTCTAGGTACCGCTTTCGCACTTTGCTCTTGTTTAGGTTCATAACTCTAGCACAGTACCACACGCACGGTTCATAAAATTGATAGCAAACAGCTCTTTTCACGGAAAAAAATACAGACCGACCACAACCAACCAAGATGGCGGAGGTGCACAAAAAAACAAAACAAAACACGCGCACAATGTTCATGACGATTTGATTTTCACCAGAAACCTAACAAATGTAACAAGATATTCCATCTTCAAGTTTGTTTCAGAACATTTTTGCGCAATGATAGAAACAAAAAGTGTTGCTGAAACTTTATTTATCTTCTATTTTTGTTCTTGTAGTTTTGACGATGGTTGTTAGTCATGATTGGTCATAATATTTCAAGGAATAGTTTGTAAACAATGATGATGATGACTCACACGTGGTGGAGCAGCGAGCGCCCCCGGCGCCCCCTCGTAGACGACAAGCGATACACGTCCGCGTGTAGCGTTCCGCAGGTTTCTCGGTGCGTCCGTGCTTGTTTGATTCGCTTGATTTGTTTCGTGACCGTAAGCCCGAATAACCATGTTTGCACTCGTTCGGTTTTTGAACGAGTTTGACGAAAAACTCTACGTTGTTGCCGCGAGCTGCATAGTGAACTTTCATCCAACCAACGAGACCGACTACGACAAGAAAGAAATCTACACTACGTACTGGGAGGATAAAAAAAAACCCGGACAATACAGGCACCTATTCGTCGCAGATATTGCTGCTAGCGAGTAAGTATTATTGGCCTTTTTCTGCACAGGAGACACTTACGTTTGACGACCTTACGATCGGATATTATTTAGGGATACATATCTACGAGCATGATCTCTTGAGTGCGCGACATAAAGGTAACAGGATATCGGCGCTTAACGTCGGGTTTCACATATCGCCGCATCTCGTCGGACTTCTCAGCGATAGAGAGATTTATCGCGTTCCAAATTGTTCGCACGTTGAGAATTTGCTCTCAAGCTTTGGTACAAGGGAATCGCGGACAAAAGCTCACGGTGCACGAGTTCACCAGCATTTTCGCAAATGCCGGAAAAACAAAAGCTCTCCGCGGTGAAATTGTTTTGAATGCGTGGGGCACTAAAACCCAATAGCAATCGATGATAAAGTGGATTGGACTTGTACAAGTTCAGTGATTATAACAAAACCTCGGCTATCTCCCAGGAACAAATATTATGCTGTTTCCAGCAGTTCTAGGGTACCTCTCTGCAGCTGCAAATCCTCAAAGCGCCCGTCCTGTCGTCTTTGTGCCTTCCTTGTGCTCGTTTTGTTTGCGCTTTTTAACCTTTTAAATCATGAACCAACTCGCCCAAACCCAAGTTTTAATCCAACATATTTCTTCTACTCTGGGCTCTTTTCTTTTTCATCAATAGCGACCGTCCTGTCGTCTTTGTGCCTTCCTTGTCCTCGTTTTGTTTGCGCTTTTTAACCTTTTAGTTTTTTAGACAGTTCAGCAGGCGCTGTTTTTTTTTAGAACTCCTCTGTGTTTTTTTAGCACTCCACTCCTTTAGCAACTCTGCTCCAGCTTGCCTGGAGCAGAGTTGCCCCAACTATTGCCTGGTCTTGTGAAGCTAATATTTTTTCTGACGCGTCCGTGGGCATGTCCAAAAAGATTCTGAAATCTGTTGTTACAGTCTTCTTTGCTGTATTATCTAGCTAAATCTGCAGCATTAAACTGGAAGTGCCGACAGACTTGAGGTGGATTGGCGTTCCCCACATATATAAAGTGCAGTGGTCAGCTTTTCAGAATATTTGACTTATCGCATCTCAAAACTTTTGCATGTAACGTATTGTAACTCAGTTTGTTCTTCATGATATATCAAGTGGCCACATACAAATATGAAAGTGAAGTAACAATTTTTTTTGGCTACCAGTGTAGACCCGTTGTTAGTAAAAGTGGCTTCATTTTAATTTTTCGTTATGACACAGACACCAAAGAAGCTCTTGAAAACAAGCGAGCATCTAAACGACCTCGCAAGGCAGTAGTTCATCCTTCTGACTTGGAAGTTGAGAATGACACTGGACTCCTGCCTGACAAGGTAGCAGCTAAGCAGGTATGGTGCTCTTAATTGTTATATGTATAAATTCCCGCTGTTTCAGGCCTTGGGCACATTATGTGTGCAGCTGATTGTAGAGAAGGTGCCATATAACTAAGATTCCTGTAGTACATAAAAATATCCACGCAATTAAAAGTGATTTTTAGTCAATCACTGGAGTGTGCGGCTTGCCATACGAACCTTAAGAATGGTATTTTTTTACATTGCTCTCCATTTCAGGGGAAGAAAAGGGAAAAACTGCTCCAGGAGGCATCAAAGGCCAGTGCATATGAATGCATCCTTCAAGAGCAGCTGGCAAATGCACAGAAAAAGAACACCGAAGCCGCTTCTGCCATCCGTGTATGTACCATAGCAAGTGTTCCTTGTGCTTAAGCACATTGGACTTCGTATCGCACACAAGTAATGTAGGCAGTGTTTTTCTTGCCCGAAATAAGGACTATGAATTGCCAAATGTTCAACCTTTGACAAAATGTAGTGCTTGTGGTTAGGACAATTTCAGGACTTACAGTAAAATACTGAGCAAGTGTTCACACAGCAGTTGCAGAAATAGGGTTTGGTGCTTATTAGGTTATAGAGTGAAAAAGTGAAAGGACCACAAGGTGGGTCCTTGCTTGGTCTGGTGGATTAGTGCAGGCGTGCCATGGAACTCCGAATTTTTAAGCCTGCTTCAGGCCACCACTTTTGCTCGCAGCTTCACACCAGCATATTTTAACGCGACAACGTTAACGAGCTCGTGTCGCAGAAAAGCCGGCGTCGGTGGCGTGACGCAAAAATCCGTGATTGGTCGATGGAGTAATGACGTCGCAGCCACATGATATCGCGTGGGAATTTCAAACAACCCATGACGCTCGCGTGAAACGTGAGCGTTGTGATTAAAAGACAACACAAGTGATTAACGTGAGTGATTAAAAGATGACATGTAACGCGAATTCAAACTCGCGCACGTCCCAAATAGTTTCACTTTATAAAGCAATTCAGTTGCCTGAAAGAAAAATTTGAATAACTGTAGCTGAGATTCGAACCCACGACCCTTCGGTTGCGAGCCAGTTACGCTGCCGACTAGGCCACACAGGAAACACTTGTACGGTTTGGGAAAGAGGAGTGGTGTGTCATGAGAACTTGGTAGTTGTGCGACTCAAGGGCATGAGAAGCGAATGAGAAGGCGATAAAAATGGGGCCCTATAACACTACCACGTTCCACTCTTAAAGGCAAAGCTTAAGGTTTTTGGAGAAGCTGCTTATATAGAACAGTATCTCCCCTTGCCAAGTGTTGTCAGAAGTTTGCTGGGATAGGAGCTCTATATGTCGTTTGCCTAATTTTTAAATGTAACCAAAATCGGAGATAGGCATTTATTGCAGCATGGGTTTAGCTCAGTTTGTTATGGTGCAATGGCCTATGAAGACCCATGTGTCTGAGTAGTGTACTTGCTTTTGTGTGTGCCCTGTTTTCTCATTCAAAATTTCAGAAGACTGCTTATAGCTTAGTACTATTTGTTATACATATCACCATGCCCCACAGGGACCGCCGAAAAGGAGACGCCACGCTACAAGTGACTCGGAAGATGACACAGACGAGTGTGTCGTCTCATCAACAGAGCTGAGAAATGCCAAGAAGGATGCTGCATATTGGTGCCATCGGTACAATGAAGTCAGCAAGGAAAAGACCAAGTTGATTTCTGTGATTGAAACAATGCAGAAGACTATTGACAGCAAGCTGAGCACCAGTGAGCTTTGAGGCGCCAGGGCATCGAGTTTTAATCTCGTGACACCCAGGCACTTCTGCCTTGCAAGCAGTGTTTTTTGTTTTGTTTTTTTCATTTTTCTAATAAAAGCAAGGAGGAGTAATAACTGGCTTTGTTTTCATTTATCTAGGTCACAAAATGTGCCTTCGCAAGCGATACCCCTTCGAAGTGGTACCATTTAAAGTGGTATCACTTGCAAGAGGTTTAGCAAACAGGTACCACTTCAAGTAGTACCACTTGAAGCGGTACCACTTGAAGTGGTACCATTTGAAGTGGTACCATTTGAAGTGGTACCTGTTCGATAAACCACTTGCAAGTGGTACCACTTGGAGAAATTTTCACCGGGGCTGAACATTCTAAGAATGTCCCTTAAAAAACATTCCCCGAATGTAGCGATAAGTGCCTCCGCCATTTTCTGACAACGTTGATAGAATGTTCTTACATAAATTTGCAACATTTCAAGAATGTTGCTTATGTACTTTCGACCATTCCCGGAATGTTCTCAGAATGTTCTTGTGCTACTTAGGTAGAACCTAATGCAGGCGCCCCCTACGGGGCTCGGGGCTCGTGGAGACGCCACTCTCCAAACACCAGCTTTCACAGGTGCCCCCGTGGGGGGTGTCAGCTGAGACATGAATGACGGTCCACGGTCTGTAACGGGAACTTCGGGGGCGTCGCCTTCACGGTCATAGTCCTCGGAGTTATCGTGTTCACAGGTGGAATGCATCGTGGACATAGATTGCGTTACACCGCACCTCCACCAAAATGTCACGAATGACAATTGATGAGGCGACCAAAACTGAAGCAAACTAACCGTTTAATAGGACGAACTTGTGCCCAAGACAAAATAGAAATAGGCTAGTGTCGCAGGCGTCGATGACAGCGAATCAGCGGCATTGAACGCTGGGCGAGACTGACTCCGGCTTGCCAAGCGGAAAACCTTTCGCACCCACGGGGCAGAGCCGTGTATATAGAGAGATTGATCAATGGGAGGCGTGGGCAGAGGCAGGGCGTGCACCAGACTCAGGAAAAGGGCTTGGCATGCCCTGTTGACCAACCAGAAGCCGAAAATAATCCCCCAGCGGTGGTAGCGAGAAAGTCTTAGTCTTAGGTATATGGTTTTATTAAGCGCGTAAAAGTTAAATGTATTAACCCTTCATGGTTGAAAATAGGGTGCATGTAAGGTTCCGATTATAATCATGCAGAAAAATGTAAAAAAAGAATGTCCCGCTCGAACACTGTTTCGCTCGGACAGTGTGACCGCTCGGACGGCAGATTCCCCCTCGGCACCTGGCGTACGGATTATGTTGATCGTTCCGCTAGTCGCGCTCTTCCACTATGATATTAGATGACCATGATTGAAACATCATGTGCACTATATTTTCAGTCACCGAAAGTTACTCCGACGCGCTTATTAATTTTGTTTCTTGTGACCACCACCAGGTTGTTATTTCCGGCTTCTGGTTGGCCACATCTAAATTTTCTGAAGACGCTGTGGAACAGGCCCAGCATGCTTTCAGCCAATGGCCAATGAATGGCCAAACTCTACATATCCGGCTGTGCCGCGTGGGTTTCTGGAACATTCGGCGTAGAGCTTTCGGTGCGTAGAGCATACGTAACTGAATCAGACGAATGTATTCTCGAACTTAGAAGAACGCCAAGTTGAAAGAATAAATAAAAGTACATTCCGCTCCCTGGAATGGAACCTGGAGCCTCCGCGCGACAGCCAAGCGCGGTAACCATCCGGCCACGCACGCGATCACTCGGCGACGCGCCTGTCAGTGTCAAGCAAATGGTCATGTATAGTGTTCATTGAAGTTTAATCTCGTTCTTATTTCTTGCTCAGCTCTTCAGTCGATCCACCGCTCTAGGCCTAGCATGCACTCTCCTCTCAAATATCCCAACCGCAAGGATTGTGCTCGAGCAACACACTTCACTGCCATTGTGAACAACCTCTTCGCCGCCCAGAATGCTAAACTTCCTGTGCGCGGTGTAAAAGAAGTCTCAGAAAAGATAATGATAAGCCGGTTTCTTAAAAGTGTTCTGCTTCCCAAAGATACGACATCAATATGTAGCCATGTCCAGCTAGAAATAACTGGCGTAAAAAAAGAAGCAGTATTCGTTATTAAACATAGGATGTTTCAACTAATTTTTGCCAATATTTAACAAAAGGTGGTGCGTGCTATGCATGCCGAACCAACACACTATATTTTTTATAGTCTTTTTGAGCAAGTCAAGATAGGTTTCGCAATGTGCCGAACTGGCTAATTAACAATATTATTTAGCTATATTTTTCGATATTAATTTGGGCACCAACCCTTTAATACAAATATTGCAGAGCGTGTCGAGAAATAACCCATGGTGTCGTTTCTATCAAGGTAGCCTTCGTGAGTCTAATTTTTTCGAGCTCTAAAGAGAGCGAGTGGGATTTAAAAAAAGAATGCCACATGACTACCCACTATTGAACTGCAATGTTACTGAACTGCTATGGTACTGTCCTTAGTTGCGTGGAATATCTAAAAATTTTGTGCGCATTCTTTAAAAGTTTAACACACTGAGACTACCTTGATGGAAATGACACAATGGGATGTTTCTCAACATATTCTTCAACTTTTGCATTTAGAGGGTTGGTGCAAAAATTATTCTTTAAAATATTAGATGATTATTTGTGATAATTAGCGAGTTTGGCATATCGCAAAATATATCTTGATTTGCTCAAAAGGACTGTGAATAATGCTGGGTGGGTCTGAGATGCGTAGAATGCATGTCTTTCCTTAGTCTAACCAGAAGTTAGCAGAAACATTCAGTATATGTGCCTACTTCTTACTCATTGCAAAAATCACAGTTTCTTGAGCTGGTGAACGTCACCGAGAGAAACCACAGGACCAGGCACACATGCATGTTTGCATCACAAGTGACCATGGAGTCCTTACGTGTAATGCTGGCATAAGCACAGAACCTGATCACTGACCTACTGGATGAAGGAACAAAGAACGTCATCACAGGGAAACTGAACTAAGACACATTAGAGTTAATTAGAAACGGTGGTGTGCTATGCAAGTGTTCGTAGCCAATTCTTCTGCGGCAACTCTTCGGCATGATCTGATCTTTTGGTGGGGATGAAGATCACCCCACAGTCATCAGCCTCAGCCATATTTAGCGACTTCCCAGCCTTTACGCCCCTATCAAAGCTTTAATCCATGGGAGTGTCGCAAGAGTCAAGGCATGTCCAGCACACGCGTTGACTGCGAGCACATTTAAACATACTAACCTCGTGCCATCAAGAGAAAGCTGCGTCATTTATTACCTGTGTCTGCACATAATGGACTCATTTAAAAAGCATGCAAAATGCACATTGTGCCTAGAAGACATTTGGTCAACCCAGGCATATTACCCTGCCGCATGACTTCAAAGAGTACAAGCAAAGGAAGCCTCAGCATCCTTCCCACAAAATATCTGTAATGTTCAAGAGCATAAAACGGCAGATCACTTCAACTTTGGAAGCAAGACGCCCCTGAGCAGGCATGTTCTGGGTTGTACTGGATGCCCTTGACGGCTGTCAAATGTCTAGGCTATGATACAATGAATACCAGAACAACCTTACCATAGAGTCTTTATAGTCCTGCACTACACGGAGTGTTCATCTTTTTGGTAAGGATGCATGCAGAAAATTAAGTGTCCGAGAAGGTGGCAACAGAAAGGAAAAAGGCAAAGCTGCAGCCAGTTCTTAGGTATAGCTCTTCAGTCACAACTTTTGACAGTCACTATTTTGACTAGTTTAATGCATAGTTATTGCACACTATGTGGTCTGCAGATGAGTTCATGCAAGGTTTGTCCTGCTATGTTAACCTACAACAGACTGTAGGACGTTTTCCTGTTCATGTCATTACTGCTTTCTCAAGACACATTTCAGCACATTAAACTAGGCTGGGTAATGTCATGTGAAGATCCTTAGCCTCTTTTAACATAGCTACACCATTTTTTCTATTACTCTCGTGTAACCCCTGAAAACAGTGCAATTGCCACTTTATGCACATTCAAACGGAAAGATCTTCGCAAATGTATTCATAGTTCATACTTGAGGTACATGACCAAGCTTGAGCTTCCTTTTATATTCAATCTATTTTTACTGTTTCGTTTCATGGAGTCCCATCTTGTTTATTAATTGCAAAACGCTTTTCTGTATTGCGAGAAGATTACATTCATTATGACTCAGCTGCTTTAGTATTGACTTGAACAATATACCTACAAGTTCTGCAGAGAACACTGCAAATTCAACACAACAGGGAAACTTCCCGACAAGACTACAGCAGAGAACAAAACTAACAGTTGTGCACCCCAAACACTTGCAAGTAGGTAAAATCTGAAATCACTTCTGTGTAACCTCTAGTCGGCAACCGCTCACAAACCCAGTAGATGCTCCGTGTCGAGCGCAAGCTTTCTGCCTTTGATAACAATTCGTCGTAGGCGCAGTCAAAGACTGATGGAAAGCAAAGAGCGTATGATGGAAGCAGAGCATCTACTGGGTACTGATCCTGTCACTGTAGGCAAGCACATTATACATACCCTATACCTTTTAGTTTCGTTCTCTGCTGTAGCCTTACTGCAGGGAACCGAGGCAAGTACCTTACACGTGCCTCGAAGTTCAAAGTGCTCGAAATGCAAATTACAGAAATGCCGCCGGCCGGACGGAAACTTCCAAGACACAGACCAGTCGGCACTTTATCTGTGTCATAATGGTAATAGGTTTATTTAAATTATGCAATTTGTTTTCATTATAGTTTCTAAGTGGAGCCAGCCATTGGTCGTTGCTTAAGAGTTATAAGCATACACCGCAGCTTCGGCTGACACAGAAGGGCTGTTTTTTTATTGTAATATTAAATGCTTAAAAAACAAGTGATAGTGATGAAAATTAGTCACAGTTCATAAAGTAAGTCGCGTTTTTTTTTAAACATTTACTTGGTGCGACTTCTTAACGATGCGACTTATATAAGATTTTTTTTCCTAGGTGCGACGCCATTTTTTTATACGCCGCACGCGATATTTTGTAGAGCACCAACTACATAGCCATAGCTGGCATTTTCCCCTCCAGGAGGCACTGCTGTTGCCACACTATTTTGACTCGAACGCGAAATATTTTAATTTTTATGGTTTCCCCAAAACAGCTCAATGTGGATAGGCAAGACAGTGAGAATAAAGCTTTTACAGCATGTTATTGATGTTGCCTAGTTCAGCCATGGTTCCGTAATCTTTTGCTTCAGTCCAGTAACACCGAAAAGTAAGTGGGTGGCATACACTCATTGCAGAATATTTTCTCACGTCTCTCTTAGTTTCCGTTTGATGAGCAGTTTTTTTCTGCCATGCTCCAGCCGTGTTGCTACATGTAAAGGGACGGATTGTGGCTAGCCAATCTTTTAGAGGTACCAAAAAAAAGTATGTCAAGGCTTATCTCTCTGCCTGCATCGATGCTCCCGTCGTCTCCGGGACTTGGCCTAGGCTAAGCCTAGTGCTCCAAAGCTTGGTTCGCGATTGATTGATTGATTGATTGATTGAGGTTTTGTGGCGCAGCAGCATCCAAGGCTATAATGCGCCAACAACTATGACTATTGCAGGAAACCAGGGTTATAGAGAAGAAAGAGCTGTAGTAGCGTGTGGGTTATAAAAACTATGAACATAAAAGAATACCCACATGGGCATGATTCCAGGAAACATGTTAAATTATAGCTGGTCTAGTAGTCTAATATCTCTAAGAAAATTAAAAACACACTTGTGTGGAATAAGCGGTTCGTCACCGAGTAAAATAACCAGATGTAATGGGGTATGCTCTTGGTAAATTCGTGCAAAATGTCTGTGACGTTCACGGTCATACATAGGGCATACAAGTAAAATGTGCTGGATGCTTAATGGTATATGGCAGTGTTCACATTCTGGAGCATCCTCCCCTCGCAAAAGGTGCCCATGGGTAAGACGTGTATGACCGATTCGGAGTCGACATAATACCACCTCATAAAATCGTTCGCGATGACGTGCACTCTCCCATTCTTGAATTAAAGGTTTTACAGCATGCAACTTATTGTTCATTTCTCGGTTCCACTCCTCTTGCCACCTGCACTTTGTAGACTTTTTGAGGGCATGTCTATAATCTCTGTAGGGTATTTTGTGCAGATCCACTTGTCGATCCTTAGCAGTGCTCGCTGCACGATCAGCATCCTCATTCCCAGGAATTCCAACATGGGAAGGTACCCAGCATAATGTTATTTCTTTCTTCTTTTTTGATGCTGAAACTAACCGGTTCCTTAATTCTAGAACAAGTGGATTTTGAACATCCCCCATTGTGTCTAAAGCTCGTAAAGCACTCAGCGAGTCAGTGTAAACAATTGCCTTACGGATCTTCTTTTTAAGAATGTGGTCTATGGCAAAGAGTAAGCCATAAAGCTCTGCGGAAAGAATACAGGCACTATTGTTAATCCTCTGGACACACTTCACAGAAGGCCCTACCACTGAGCAGCCTACATAGAATCAGTTTTGCTCCCATCAGTATAAAAACTCGTGAAGTCTCGGTACTGATCCTGGAGTTCAAAACATTCTTGTCTCAAAACTTCCTTAGGGGTCTCTTTCTTGTTGCATTTTGTTAGTTTCAACTCACAGTGGATGGGCATGAGGTCCCAAGGAGCTACTGAGTTCAAGCGTTGCACAACTGGGGGTAGCACATCCAGCCCGACGGACTCGGCAAAAGAACGAATTCTCATGGCGAGAGGTGGAACAAATGAAGGCTTATTCATGAAAGTCTGCTCATAGTGTACTTGTTCTATGCAGTCCAGGGTCGGGTGACCAGGAACAGACCTAATTCGCAGAGAGTACATGAAGCCTAATTCAAACCTCCTTTTCTCCAGTGAGGGCTCATTTGCCTCTACATATAGGCTGAGTATTGGAGATGTGCGAAAAGCACCAGTGGAAAGTCGGAGCCCCTGATGATGAATGGGGTCCAGCATCTTGAGAGCCGATGCCCGCGCAGAGCCGTACACAATACAGCCATAATCAAGTCGGGACCGTACGACTGAGCGGTAGATGCGCAATAAACAACAACGATCAGCCCCCCAGGACACGTGCGACAAGACCTTTAGTATATTAAGTGATTTCACACATTTCATTTTGAGGCTCTTGACATGTGGAATGAATGTCATTTTAGAGTCAAATATAAGACCTAAAAACTTGTGTTCATTCTTTACTGCAATAGGGACTTCATACATATTTAAGGCAGGCTCAAGTAAAATTCCGCGGCGACGAGAAAAGCACACACAAACCGTTTTCTCAGGAGAGAACTTAAAACCATTAACATCCGCCCACTTGACCAAATTGTTGATCGCAAGTTGAAGTCGACGTTCACAGATGGACGGATTACACGATGAGACTGATATTTGTACATCATCAACATAGAGCGAGTACTGAATAAATGGGGGTATAATACGAGCAATTGAATTCATTTTTACGATAAAAAGTGTGACGCTAAGCACACCGCCCTGTGGGACTCCATTTTCTTGCGAGAATTCTTTAGAAAGAGTTGCCCCAAGCTTCACACGAAAAGTGCGATCCCGGAGGTAACTATGGATGGCACCTAGCATCCTGCCCCGAAGTCCAATGTTGAACAAATCCTGCAATATGCCGTAGCGCCAAGTCGTATCAAATGCCTTTTCCAAGTCAAAAAAGACAGAGAAGCAATGCTGTCTATTCACAAAGGCCTCTCGCACAGCAGTCTCAAAGCGGACCAGATGATCAACTGTCGATCGAGCTGAGCGAAAACCACACTGGTAACGGTCAAGTAGCTTGTTTCTTTCTAAATAAAATATAAGCCTTTTATTTATCATCCTTTCTAGTGTCTTTGAAAAACAACTTGTGAGGGCTATCGGCCTAAAGCTAGATGTACAGGTAGGATCCTTTCCTGGCTTCAGCAGGGGAATTATGATAGCCGCCTTCCAAGATGAGGGGAAGCAACCTTCAAGCCAAATGCGGTTGAACAAATATAAAACAAGCTCAAGAGTTGATGGATGGAGGTGCTGAAGCATTTTGTAATGAATGCCGTCTGGCCCAGGAGCCGTCTGTTTGGATGAATGAAGCACCAGCTGTAGTTCAACAAGTGTAAACGGTGAATTATAGGGCTCCTGCAAGCCACCAGACAAAGGAACTGCCTTTTTCTCTGCCTGTAGCTTGTGTCTCTGAAATGACGGAGTATAATGTTGAGAACTTGAAACAAATTCGAAATGCTTACCAAGAACATTTGCCTGCTCTTCTAAGCTGGCAGGGCATACTCCGTTTTGGTTCAGGAGTGGAACAGAAAATACCCGGTAGGAGCCTTCAATTTTATGCACACGGTCCCAAACTTCCTTCGAGGATGCACTGCTATTAATTGAAGAAGCATATCCTCTAAAGCTTTGCCGCTTGGCTCGCCGTCGGATATACCTTGCTTGCGCTCTTTTTTTCTTAAAACCAATCAGGTTATTTGCCGTGGGATAACGCCTGAAAATACCCCATGCACGATTCTGTTCTTTCTTTGCCTGCCGGCAGTCTTCGTTCCACCACGGCTTTGGCCTTTTTGGAAGATGTGAGGATGTCATGGGAATGGCAAGCATAGCGGCTTGCAAGATGTGCTGAGTAATGTGCTCGGTGACATCGTCGATGGAAAGAACATCAAGAGATGAACATGCTATAAGTGAGGCTTCTCTAAATATTGACCAGTCAGCCTTTTCAAGCTTCCAGCGAGGGGTACGTGTTAAAAGACCAGCAGGAGGATGGTTGAACTCTAAAATGAGTGGAAAGTGGTCACTCCCATATGGATTTGGGATGACCTTCCATAAAAGCAGGGGGTACAACGAAGGATGACAAAACGAAAGATCAATGGAAGTAAAACTACAAGTTGCTGAACTAAAATAAGTGGCTTCTTTTGTGTTGAGCAGACACAATCCTGTCGAAAGAAGAAACCGTTCAACAAGTGCTCCTCGAGAATCTCGTCTACAGCTTCCCCACAAAGGATTGTGTGCATTGAAATCACCTAAAATAATGTAAGGCACCGGAAGCTGGCTAATTAGATCATCTAGCTCCTCGTACTGCAGCTGATATCCCGGGGAGATGTACACTGAGCAGATGGTAATCACGCGGTCCAACAGCATACGGACAGCCACGGCCTCAAGAGGGGTTTGCAAAGCCACTTCAGTGGACGGGACCATGCGTTGAACAACCACTGCAACACCACCGGAAGCCACAGACGCGTTTAATCTATCTTTTCTGAACACTTTGAAGTGCCTAAGCACATTTGAGTGACTTTCTTTAAGGTGCGTCTCCTGCAAACAAAAGGCAGCAGGGCGGTGTTCATTTAATAAAAAGGTGATGTCGTCATAATTGGGAAAAAGACCACGACAGTTCCATTGTAAAAATACAGACATGATTAACGTTAGGCATTTAGCTTTTCACCAGAAAGTCACAACCTTCATGTAAGGGTAGCCAGTCACAGGAGGTAAATTTAGTAAAATGTGAAAATGGACATGAATGATATAATGAGTCTGTAAGAGGGCAGCTCCGACCGAACCTTTGGGGAAAAACAATTAAAAATAAAGCCCCAGGCGAGGGAGTCGCCAGTAGTCCTCTGGTTGGTCTATATGGAGCTGCCCCCTCCGACCTCCAAGGGCGTCGAGACTTCGGGCCGAGGCCACTGGCGAGGGAGTCGCCGTTACTCCTCTGCCTCGGCTGGTCCCTAGGAGTAGGTGGAGCAATGGGAATGAACAAGATATCTTGGTATCGTGACGTTAGTCTAGTGTCTGAGGATGAAGGATGATGTTCCTGTTGAGAGAGCATATCAGCCTTGTAGAGTATAATTGTCACTTTGGTGGGACAATTGGTTTTTTACCCTTGTGCTTGCCCTTGGGGACCTGCCACTCCATGTCGTCTGGGTCAGACGCAGGAGTGGATGGTTCGGCACCCTCCTCCATTGGTTCTGCCTCCTGGGCTGAGGATGTTCTAGCCGGTTTAGGGAGGCTCTGGGCACGAGGTGGAAAACCCCGGCCCCGACCTCCACCAGCCGGAGGAGCAGAGGTACTGGGCAGGCAGTCGCCCAAGCCCACCTGCTCCTGCCCCTTGGGTGCTGGAGGAGTGGCACAAGAATCGTGCCGCTCCTTGGATGAGGACGCTCCCTCCGAAGAGTTCGGTCGGGAACGTGGTCCCCTCTCCTTGGAAGGAGACCGCGAAGCACTGACAGGTGCGGACACTGCCGACCCATCTTGGGTAGGAGGAACAGCCTGTGAACCCTCTACATGAGAGGGGACAGGCTGCTGCCCCATGGAAGGGGTAGGACTCTCGCTGGAGGATGTAGGCCTACCAGCCGAGAGTGAGCGCCCAGGAAGCTGAAGCTTCAGCTGGGGTGTTGGGGACTGCAGTGGCTTCCTGGCATCCGGGAAAGACGTCTGGGTTGCCACTGCAACCTTCAGTGGTGCAGGTCCCCGCTGCACCACCTGTGCAAAGCCGCCCTTGCGCAAAAACGCGAAGCGGCGACGCGCCTCTGGATATGAGAGGTTTTCCTTTACTTTCAGGGTAAGGATTTCTTTTTCATCTTTCCACGTCTTACACGATCTAGAGTAAGCGGGGTGGGGCTCTTTGCAATTTACACAGACTGCATCATTGGGGCAAGAGTCTGCTGCATGGTCAGTTTTGCCACACTTAGCACATGTGGCTTTGCCGCGGCAGTTCTGCGAGCCGTGTCCAAATCTTTGGCAGTTGAAGCACCTTCTGGGGTTTGGAACGTACGGACGAACTCTGCAGTAGAGGTATCCAGCTTTCACGGACTCGGGAAGTGTGGTGGACTCAAAGGTCAGCACGATGTGCCTCGTCTTCAGCTCTTGGCCGTCACGACGCAAGGAGATGCGCCTTGCAGCTACAACCCCCTGGTCAGAAAGGCCCTCCACTACTTCGCTCTCAGACGCGTCCAGAAGGTCTTCCTCCGAGATAACTCCTTGGATGGTGTTCAATGTCCTGTGTGGTGTCACGGTAACCTTGTAGTCCGACACAGAGTTGAGTGCAAGGAGCGCAGAACTCTGCTGGCTGGTCTCAGTTTCTACAAGTAGATCGCCAGATGCCAGCTTTTTAGCCTTGAAATTCTTTCCAACCACACTCTCGAGGACTTTTGCGACAAGAAATGGTGACATTTTCGAGAGTGGTTTGTCACTTTCAGAGTGGAGTACCAGGAATTTCGGGAATCTGGGTGGGGCAGAAGGTGTCTCGTGCGAGGTAGAAGCTTCGGTGCGACCCCTTTTCGGGGGCCGATCAAGGAAGGATTTTTTGTGCAGACCCATAGAGATGGGGAAAAACATTCAGTGCCCGGGTGCACCGCCCACCACGGAGCCCAACAAGGGGGTAGGTAATGTGCCATAACAAGAAAGGCTTGGCTGACACAATTACTCTACCAGTGCTGCCCGGGCACTATACCCTAGTGTGGTTGCAGGGACAGGACCTGTTTCCACTCAAGGTTGGCCCTTGCCGCCTAAGAAGGTGAAAAAGGAAGGAAGAGAGTGTAGAAGAAAAGGGAAAGAGGTGGAAGGAAAAGTAAAAGGAGGAAGAAGAGGGTAGAAGAGGCGACTGACTGAATCATCCTGGTCGGGCCAAGCCAGGACACCCGTCTACGAGAAGCAGGGGCCGAAGCGGTGTATTGCCTCACCCGGGGGGCCCCGAAGGGTCCAAACAAACCCCGGGCTCAGCTCAACCACCAGGGTCCCCTTTTCCCCGGACACGGGTTAAGCCACGCACAGCCAGGCGTGGGTGGGCGAACCCACATGGCTCGGGGTTCGTAGTGACGCCACTCACCAAGCACCTACTATAAAGTAGGTGCCCCCTGCGTGCGGGTATGGTGGCCCACGTGGCTGGGGTCCGTGGTGACGCTACTCACCAAGCACCTAGCACCTAAGGTGCAGGCGCCCCCTGCGGAGCTCGGGGTCCGTGGAGACGCCACTCTCCAAACACCTGCTTTCACAGGTGCCACCTGCGGGGCTTGGTTCGCGAGTCCCTAGCTCCCTAAACTTTCCTTCGCTCGGCATGCGTTCACTCGAATTAAGTCAACTACTCTCTCATTTCGCATATTTTACGTCCTTTTGCTGCAAAACACTCAACTGCCTCCGCCAGACAGCACCATACTATGGGCATTTCTAGAGAGTCGAAATGCCAGTCAAACGCTACGTGCGATCTAGCGATTGTGCAAAACTCCGATTTCCTGATACCAATGCGCATAAACTAAAGAACTCATCGCGTGAATCATGCAAAGAGGTACGAATTACACAAGGTGCGACTTATATACCAACTTTTCCACGAAAAACGGCTCAACATACGGATGTGCGACTTTTTTCGGGGGGTGCGGTTTATAGTCCGGAAAATACGGAAATCACCGAACCGATTAAGCCAGTTAGAACGTGGAACAAACTTTTGAGTGTCCTCCCCAAAACGAGGTTTCCACCACAGTCCTGTCCTTCCGAGGAACATGGTAAAAAAAACAAAAAAACAAACAAAAACAACAGCGATGAGAAATATCTGCGGGGCTTGGTTCGCGAGTCCCTAGCTCCCTAAACTTTCCTTCGCTCGGGATGCGTTCACTCGAATTAAGTCAACTACTCTCTCATTTCGCATATTTTACGTCCTTTTGCTGCGAAACACTCAACTGCCTCCGCCAGACAGCACCATACTATGGGCATTTCTAGAGAGTCGAAATGCCAGTCAAACGCTATGTGCGATCTAGCGATTGTGCAAAACTCCGATTTCCTGATACCAATGCGCATAAACTAAAGAACTCATCGCGTGAATCATGCAAAGAGGTACGAATTACACAAAGGTGCGACTTATATACCAACTTTTCCACGAAAACGGCTCAACATACGGATGTGCGACTTTTTTCGGGGGTGCGGTTTATAGTCCGGAAAATACGGAAATCACCGAACCGATTAAGCCAGTTAGAACGTGGAACAAACTTTTGAGTGTCCTCCCCAAACGAGGTTTCCACCACAGTCCTGTCCTTCCGAGGAACATGGTAAAAAACAAAAAAACAAAACAAAAACAACAGCGATGAGAAATATTTTATCTAGAGAATTAAGATACATACTCTAGCTACTGCTTCGCATAATTGACACACATATTTAGGCAGTCCTTATGGCGTGGAACAAGCTTTTCTATGCTTCCTCCCCTAAAGAAGAAACAACTTCCCTACAGATGGTAAAATGGTTAAAATGGCCGGTGGCTCCGCTTCCGCAGCTGAGCCACCGGCGGGGTCGCGACCAATCGGAGGCGTGTTCCAGGCACCATAGTAGTAGTAGGGCAGTTGCGAGAATGACTCACTTCAGTCACAATGCAGTAAAAGGGGGTACACAGTTTTCATTCAGGGCAATCAGAGGTTGAAGTGATACAAAAGCAGCTCTCTTGGAGTATTGGAAGTTTCTTTCTGTTGACGTGAAGCTACTTGCCTGGTGCCTCTAGAGATCTAGTTGCTTTGAGCAATGAACAGCAGATGCCTCAGAGCTACCTCCGAGCGGCGAAGTTTCCGTCCAACCAGCAGCATTTCTGTAATTTTTGCGTTTCCTACACTTTGCACATCAAGGGCACGTGAACAAGACGAATTACTCCTAGTTGAAATAAGAATTCACATATGATGGGTGTGTATGAACGTTAGTTTTGGAGACTTCATATGCCTTTATTGATCAAAACAAAATGTTCACATTTTTTTTTTATGAAAATACGATAAAAAATAAAGTTAAAACAATTTTTTGATGAGAAGAAATGCATGTCTTTCCCACATACGCCTTTCCCACTGTCTCAGTCATTGACGACCTCTACAACCTAACTTGCAGCTGGTATCTAGCTGCGGCGAAGATAATTCGAGCTAGAATATGAACTAAACATAACCCGAGGACAGTACGTCGAAGCCATTCACACCCTTAGAGAAAAAGGTACCAAAAGGGATCAAAAGGTGTGACTTTTACAACCTCGAATCCAAGACCTTTACTTGTTATTCTTTCGCAGGGTTCATACAAAATTTTTATTGCGAAATTCAAGGACTTTTCGAGGATTTCAAAGGCACCAAAGACAAAACTCAAGGAAGGTTCAAATAACTTTATTCATTGACAGGAGTTAAGAAATAAGCTCCTTTTTGGCAAGAATCTCGTTCTACAGCAGCAATAGCTGCTTCCTTTTCTTTTGCTGTTCGGCAAAAACTATTCGCCTTGACCAAAAGTGTCAAGTCATTTTTCGCCTAAGCATCTTCTGAGAAGCAATCCGCCGACTCAAGCAGGCACTTCAGAGTGTTCTGCACTTTCAACTTCCTCCTCATGCATTCCCTCCAGCTCCATTTCAACTGCTTTCCTCTTCACAATTTTCTGCTCACCAGCTGCTTTTTTCTTGCACTCTTTTAGGAATGCAGCGTACTTCTGCCTTGCTAGGCGTACAGAGGACTTTAACTCC
Organism: Ixodes persulcatus; assembly: GCA_013358835.2. Lineage (NCBI taxonomy): Eukaryota > Metazoa > Arthropoda > Arachnida > Ixodida > Ixodidae > Ixodes > Ixodes persulcatus. Next base: position 136,741 of record JABSTQ010010976.1, on the reverse strand, counting down.
TTCGACAGTGGAATATTGAGCAGGCCACCGTGGTTTTTGATAGCGTCGTAAATGATCCGTTGAGAAACATGAAATCTCTGCCAAGTTTTCAACTGCAATCTACTTGTTAACACTAAAACCCCTTTCGACGGAAGCTTGGCCATGACTGATCAGCTTTAATGCTTTCCACAGTGGGGAAAAGGAAGTGTTGTACTTTGTAAGGAGAACAAAAAAACTTATCAATACGCTCTTGGCTTCTTTCGCAGCCTTGCAGTTTATGTCGGAACTCGTGACAAAACTGACATACTGCCCACAAACCAGGTCTTTCTTGTGCTCAGAAAGAAGGTTTCCATCGATAAGGCAATTCAAAACAGCTTTGAGCTTCCCCGAGGCATTTTTCTGTTTCAACACCTCAGATCAAAGCAGGACAGCCCTCGGACGATTGGGTACTTGATAGGACTTTTTTCAAGAAGCTTCAATGTCATTTCAACAAGAAACTTGAAACAATCATATCTAAACTCCAGGTTGCAATTAGGACTCGCCTTGCTGTTTTTTGTATTTTCTCTGCTGCACGGTCAACATCCAGATTTTCCAGTTGTGCATAGCTGCCAGGGTTCTTCGGATCAATTTGCATCAGCTTGGTGATGTTTGTGGCTTGGGTTATCAAAGACACTTGTCAAACCTCGTCATAAGGGCCCTCAGAACTCTTTCAAGTACTTTTGCGATGAGAAAATCCATGGGTGCATCACTCTGAAAAAGAGTGAGGAACGGCTGCACAATCATTGCAACATCAAGCTGAAGTGGAGTTTTCCCGAGTCCAAGCAGTTCCTTGATGAATGCACGGAGTTTCGTACGACCTGCTTTTAGGCAGGGGCAGCTAGCATTTTTTCGTGGCTTCCATGTACTTTCCCAAGTGCTCCCATAATGACAGGGCCTCCCAAGGACAGATAAGTTCTTCACCCAACGGTGGAAAACAAACGGAAGGGGAAACACTCAGTGTTCTGTCTCCGCGACAAAATCTCGGCGGGCTGGTGCATTGTGGAACCACGAGTACAAGCAAGATAAAAAGCTGACAACATGCCAGTTTGTAGCTTGCAGCCCTGTTTTGTACGCGCTGTGCACAGCGCGCAGCCCACACGATCGGACAACAAAACAATGTACTTGAAAGTTGCTCCTCAAGTGCTGCTGGAAGTCATGAAAAAGTTTCCAATTCAGATTGGGGCCATACATTGAAAGCTGCGTGACCTTGTTCAACAGAAAAGACAAGAGGCTCTCTGTCAGCTTCTCACAAAGGTCAGCTGCTATGCTACGACTTAGAAATGACGACATAAAGTTTCCCCTTCACTGTTGTTCAAAAGCCGCACATGATGGTCCAGATTCTTTTTCTAAAGGTATCCGTACATTGTTTCATCGAAGAGTACCACAAAGTGTTCCGATTTTTCAACCAGGTCCTGCACTTGTAAGGCAAAAAAACGTCCGCAATTCGTGGCCTGCTATATAAGAACACTTTTTTCGTTGCAGCTGAAGCTTCTCGCACTTTCGCTATCGGGAAACATTCTTTGAAAAACGCTGGCAACGTCCCAACAGGACTTGTAGGAGTAGTGAGACGACACACCCTTCATTGTGCACAGAATCTCGGCTTCAATAGCCGTTTCGTGCTTTGGACAATCCGCGTCAAGGGTCGCGGCCCGTAAGGTATTTCCATCTGAATGCTGGTGCCTGGGCGTATCCGGCACCAAGTCCGATGCTGGTAGGTAAGAGGTGATAGACAAGCTGGAAGCAGCTGACTCACCTCCAGATTGATGCTTTGCGCGTTGCAAATGAGTCTTCAAAGCACTTTCACCCATTGTGGCGAAAACAATCGACTTTCGGCAGATCGCGCACATCGTTCGGAAGGAGTCATTTGTATCTGTTCTCACCCACTGGCGAGTCTTTGTGGTGCAGCCAAGAAGCTGGAACTTACATTTTCCACCCAGCATTTCGGCTTTCAATCTTGATTGAAAGTGCGCACGCTCACCAGCACAATCCTCAACACACTCAACACAAAGCAAAAATGACGATGAGATGGGACGCCTTGGATTGGATTGGATTTATCCTTTAGAACAAACGACATGCCATGTTGCCAGACGATGCGACCCAATTTACGCATTGTTGGTGGATTTTCAAGATATACAAGGATCGTTTCAACTTTCAAGAATATTTAAGGGCCCTTAAAAGGTTTTTAATGACATCCCAGGTATTCAAGGATTTCAAGAAGCTGTACGAAACCTGCCTTCATGAGCAGCAGATACTAATGATCCATAGTCAGAAGTGGTATCAGCCCGCATGACCACTCGCTTACTCCAATTCCGCCGAGGCAGTCTCTACAGCGGCAGCTCGGGAGTTTGTGCAATGCAATGACCGGCGGAAGCGTGTCGGGGAAACCGTTGGCGACTTACCCCTCAGCTTGGTCGTGCGGCCACCACAACAGTTCGACTTCAAGAATGCGGGTCAGTGGCCGCAATGGGTACAGCTCTTAGAGGACTATACATTCGCATCAGGGCTCTATACGGAAAAGACTAAGCGCACACACAAACTTTGCTCTACTGCACGGGACCTCAAGCACGAACCATCTTGACTTCACTCGCACACGGGGATGACAAGCTCGGTGACTAGGCCAAGGGCAAGAAAAAGTATGACGGCTACTTCGTACATTCCGTGAACCAGCTGTAAAAAAGTGCACAGTTCCTCAGATGCGCTCAGCAGCCCGGTGAGTCAGTGGACGCATTTTAAACAGCTCTTTGTAACATATGGCAAAGCAATGCAATTACCGCCCACCGGAAGTTGAGGACTCTCTGATGTGGGATTGTTTCGTTGCCGGTTTGCTTGATACTAGAGTTTTAGCAGCTCGTTTCCACACGAACGGTCCGTTCTCGAACGCATCGGCGACGCCACTGCGCATGGGCGCGAGTCATTGGGAACGTCAGGAGGATCTTTTCTTTCGTTTCTCCCATTCCGGCCACTGGAGTCATCACCGAAACACAGCCAGCACCGTTCACGACTCGGGGAAAAACAATATGCCGGTCAGTTTGGCAGCTGATTTCGCCAACCCAGCCGAGCGCTAGGCTTAGGACAGCGGGAGGCGATTTGCCATCATGTTTGTCTGCTTCATTTGAGAAGTTAAACCAAATCATTTTGAGAACTGCTCACAATGGTTAGCGATCGTGAACGCTGTAAACTGTGCATGCTAGTAAATTTTAGCAATCTGCGGGCAGACTATAGCTGCTGTGGTAACAACGAGCAGACGAAATGATTTGGTTGGGCGGCACACACCGTGAACGATCGTTTAAGTTTAACATGACGAAGAAACACATACCTTTACAGTCGTTCAGATACTTTTTACTCTATCTAGCTTCGCAGCTTTTTTTAAATTCCGACCGGCAACTGTTACGTCGGCCGTCTTGTTTTCATCAGTCGTATGCCGGAAACACGAGCCGCCACAGATTTACATGTTTGTGAATGTTTCACATGTTTACTAGAAAATGGCACCACCGGTCAAACACAATCATCATCATCGTTTACTCGGTTGTGCCAGTTTCGCGATTCGCTAAAATATGTCGAATTTCACGTAGGGTTTCACAAAACAGACCGGCTTCATCGGTCGTCATTTTGGAACCATGGGCTCGAAGAGCACGACATGTCGCCAGAACCTAAGAAGTGTGAAGCGGTTCAAGAAATAGAACCACCGGTGGACGTTGGGGGGATCCGGAGACTTCTCGGGATGGTGATCCACGTAGGTAGGTTTTTACCGCACCTGTCAGACACGACTGCTCCTTTTCGTGCCTTGCCCAGCAAGAACTGTGCCTGGACCTCGGGCCTGGATCAACAGGCTGCCTTCCTGAATCTGAAGAGGATGCCGTCTTGAGAGGTCTGCATGGCAAGGTACCACCCAGTGCTACTATACTATTGTGTCGGCTGACGGCAGCCCGTTCAGACTCGGTGCGGTACTCTTACAAGACCAATCTTCGGGAGAGTGTCGGGCGGTTGCTGTTGCTTCCCGCTCCATGATACCCACCTAGCAAAAGTATAGACAGACGGAGAAGGAGGCTTTTGTGATCACCTGGGCTTTTCAGCGATTTGATAAATACGTCCAAGGTCTACAGTCCGTGGTGGAAACCGACCACCTGCCCTTGACATCTTCTTTAGGCAGCATGGACATCGATATGCTCCCACCAAGGGTTCAACGCCTCCGCCTTAAGTTGACGAGGTACCAGTTACGGGTTTTTCATGTTCCCAGCAAGTTTTTGGCGACGGCTCACTTTGTCCAGGGCACCGTTGGACCAGACATCACAAGCAGTCGGTGCCATAAAGCTGTTCGTCGAGACCGTGGTCTAGGCATCCAAGACAAGTCAGCAGTGAGACTCGACAGGTTGCGACAGGAGCAAGCTTCAGATGGCGAGTGCATCATTCGCTTGAAGTATTGCGAGCAAGGCTGTCCTGTGAAACCCAAGGTGATGGTGAATCTCCTCAGGTACTGGAAACAAAGGGGCGAGTTCAGAGTGTGCAACGGGTTGCTCCTTAAGGGGAGTCGCCTAGTCGCCCCAGCATCACTTCAGGGTGAAGTTCTTGGTTTCATTCACGAGGGTCGCCAGGGCGCGAATCGTTGTAAAGCTCGAGCACGTGACTCTGTCTGGTGGCTAGAGTGAGTGAGCAGATCAAGTCCATGGAAGAGGACTGCGAACGGTGCGCTACTACAAGGACTCAGCATGCTAAACCTCTCATCCCATTGCCTTCACCCAAGCTCCCCTGGCAGTGCAACGGGATCCGGACATTTCGGTGTAGGACATTTAGGTGTAGGGCATTTCGGTGCGGTCTTTTCGGTGCATGGACTTTTCGGATGCACAAACTTTTCGGTGCGTGGACATTTCAGTGCACGGACTTTTCGGTGTACGAACGTTTCGATGCACGGTCAATCGAAATTGCGAGTTTTTGTTTTTTGTTTTTCTCTCTAAAAGTAATAAGCACTATTTTGACCAGAAATGATTTTTTCGCACTTTGTTTGGCGCAGCACCATTCTCCGGGAGGACTGGATACGTTGGACGTTATATGTTTTGTTTGCCGGTGTCTGTTTTCCGACGTACGCACTAGACGCATTAAGCGCAAAACACATGTACGACGAAACCGTCCGATCTGACATTCGATCAGGCAATACGACCGTCGGAGGCGAGGGTTTTCAACGCTCTCTGGTGCTACAAAAACCCTTGCCCCCCAAAGTCATTCCGGCAGTCCGCACGTCGGATCAGACGGTTTCATCGTACATGTGTTTTGCGCTTCATATCGTGTTTACGTGTTGGGTCGATACTGGCGTTCTCGGCACATTCTGTAAAGGTGTAACTTTATTATTGGTAATCTCTGTAGGAAAGGCCCCAACAGCAAGAAGCTTGAGAATGTTGAAAATTACCGGCGACATGTGGCGCGACTAGTGCGTACGTTGGAAAAGAGACACCGACAAACATTATGGTTCGTTATGGTTCGAACTATGACGTCCAACGTCTCCAACCCTCACTCAGGATGGCACTGCACCTAACAGAGTCACTTAGGTCGTATATCAGTAAGTGGCGTAAATGGATGATTGAGTCTAAAAAATTCTAAAATGTGAAAAAATAAATATCTGCTAAAATAGTGCAAATTACGTTTAGAGAAATCTAAAAAAAATCGTGATTTTGATTGGCATTGCGCCAAAATGTCCGTGCACCGATAAGTCCGTGCACAGAAACGTCCGTGCAGAGAAAGGTCCGTACACCGAAAAGTCCGTATACCGAAAAGTCCGTGCACCGAAAAGTCCACACCGAAACGTCCTACACCGAAACGCCCTACACCGAAACGCCCTACACCGAAAAGTCTTCGACCCTATTTGTTTCATTTCAACGGTCAACACATTTTGTTGTTTGTCGAGTACTTTTCGCGGTACCCTGAAGTTATCACACTCAAGAGCACGACATGTTACTCGGTGATCACTACTGTGAAAAACATGCTTGCGCGTTTTTGGCCTTCCAGAGGTCGTCCGCAGCGACAATGGCCGCAGTTTGTAGCTGCTGATTTGCCGATTTCGTGCAGGACTATGGTTTCGCAGCCCACACTACCCGCAGTCCAACTGGAAAGTCGAACACGCGATCCGGACTGTCAAGGACCTCCTGCGCAAGGGCAACGATCCGCTCCTGACACTCCTGGTCTTTAGGGATACACCGGGACGATCCGGATTCAGCCCGGGGCAACTTTTGGTGGGATGGCGACTACGGACCGAAATGCTCAAGCCACCAGAAAAGTTGAAACCTGAATGGCCGTCGACGGAGGTGTTCCTTGAGAGGGGCAGGCAGGACAAGCGTCGACAGACTGCGGTCTACAATCGTAGGTATGCAGCGAAAGAACCGCATGGGCTCGCAGCGGGCGACTAGGTGTGGGTAAAAGATGTTCGGTGCAGGGCGACGGTACTATGTCGAGATAAAGGCCCACGGTCATACATAGTGGATTGTTGTTGTTGTTTGCGGGTTTTATGGCGCAAGAGCTCCGACGGTTATACTACGCCAAACTAGCTAAGCTAAAAACATTGTTAAAAGTACATTAACTCGACTAGAACTTGGCTATAGTTTATGTAAGATACCTGTAGTTTTGAGAAAAGCTAAAAGACATTCAAATGATAGGAGAGGCTGCTCCCCTAGAATTAAGACAGGGTGAAATGGGATGTTCTACTTGAAAAACTCGTAGAAAAAGGTATTGTATTGTTGTAGAAGGCCACGGCAAAGAAAGAGTACATGCAGAACAGATAAAGCTTCTCCACAGTGCTCGCATATTGGCGGTTCCTCTCCTATAAAAGCAGGTATTGATGGGTTAGGAACGAGTGGCCAATTTTCAACCGGCACAGGAGGACTTTGTGGAAACAATTTTTATTATATGAGGTTTTCCATGCGCCAAGTTCTGGCTTTATGGCATGAAGCTTATTGTTATCGGCTAACTTCCATTCAGATTGCCATAGTTGCGAGAGTGAAAATTTAACGCATGTTTTAAGGTCTTGATAAGATATGCGGACATTCGATGGTAAAAGGTTCTGTGAAGAGGCCGCTAGTCTATCTGCAGCAGTGTTGCGGAGTTGCCACTCCGGAGTTGGAATGATTCCGGAATCATTCCGCCTTTTCGCGACCTCGGAATGGAATGGGAATGGAATGGCGGCAACGTTGAGGGGAATGAATTGGGAATAGAATTAGACGCCTTTTTCCCGGAATGGAATGGAAATGGAATGAATGGGCCCGGTTCTTTATATTTATTTATATTTTATTTTTATATTTTTTTTTTGGGGGGGGGGGGTTTCGTTCAACTATACCGAGCCAGTCAGCGAGTCAGTTGTTCAGAAATAAAATGAATACAAAAAAACAAGCGTCAAAGCAAAGAGCAGAGGGGGGGGGGGGGGGGTTGGCGGTGGCGCCTTCCACGGATGCGCTCGCTGGCGACGGGCTTCACTGGTGCTACATGAGAGGGAAGCAAGAAACCAAGCACCAAGCAAAAAAAACGAAGGGTGCGGCAAAGAAAGAAACCGCCATGCACGGCTCCTCATCGTCCTTCTTGTCTTGCTTTTTTTTTCTTTTTTTTTTGCGACGGCATGGAGAAGGCACGCGTGCGCAGACTGAGATTTGGGAGCGGGGGGCGACTCATAACTCGCAGAGCTATGATAACTCGTTGACTCGCGCGCCGCCGAAAGATGATCAGTTATCGTTTTCTTATAGTTCGAGCAGCGTTGCTTAGCAGGTGGCCAACCCTGCTGCCTTCCACGCTCATTTGCGCGCACTCCTTTGAAGTGTGAAATGTGGGTTTGCTTCGGCATTAAAACAAAGCGAGATTTACTTCTCTCTTCTCCTCTTGCGCTTTGCTCTGACGCCCTTTTTTATACTGCAATTTTACGTATAAGTCCGCCTTTTACTTGGTCTTCGTTCCGATGCTTGTTTTTTGTGTTATATGTTTTACATTCAGGCGGGTAAAGCCTGGTTCACACAGTTGCGTTTGACTGCGTTTGACTGCGTTGCGGCAGCGAGAAACTAGGACATCCCTGCTGCTTATATCGCGTGCCAAGATGATTCCTTCAGTTGGATTCCATGCTTCATACGAAGCACAGATGTGCCGGTGACTCGCTTTCGGTTCTCGACGCAATGCAGTCAAACGCACTCAAAAGCAAGTGTCTGAACCGGCCTTTAGGGTTACAAGCAAGCTAGCGGATTCCCGTTCATTTCTTTTGACTTTAGTCTCTGCATACATTGTTTCATCTTGCGATGGACTGCTGTGGACGCTACAAGTCACCCCAGGCAATCCACCACCATGAGCTTAGTAAAATCAGTGTTTTTTTGAGGCATTTAGCTTTTTTTTTTGCAATTGTCTATGCGTTTGATTTCAGCTGCTTATGCCGGCAACACAACAGGGTTGGGCAGTAACGTATTTCAGCAATACATTTCGTATCTGTATTTCTGTATCGCAACACATTTTTCACCAGTATCTATTCCTGTATCAAATACATGTGGAATGTTTCTTTTTATTCCGATACAATCAGGATGAATCATATTTCGTTACATTTCTTGAGAAATACCCCCCCCCTTCCCCCGAAAAACAAAATACAAACCCGAACGCTTTTTTTTTTTCTGAGGGCATTAGGGTCAAGATGATGTTGGTGCATTGTTACTGTGCTGAGCAAGGTTCCTTCCGATTTCCCAAATTATTTTTTTCTTCTGAGAAATGTTGCGTAGATGGGATGGTCGGGACTCGAAACAGGTAGCGTGCCAAGAGTTGAGTCGGAGCATCTTCTACTGCAGGTCCCTAGGTAGGGATTTCATGTGTCAATGTTTCCTGGCATCCAATGCCCGCTGCTAGTTAGTTAGAGCCTTGAGAAACAGGAAATCAAAGGAAGTGTTGCTTGGCCTGTGGCCGAGTAGCTCAGTCACAGTCCGTTGCAACACGAGTCTGGCGGTAGTAAACTTGAAATAGTAGGATGACTGACGCAGTGAAATTCAACACATATCGAAATGCGTCTGCGCCTGTAATATTGCACTGCTCAAGGGTACGTCATCAGTCGACGTGAACGTGACCCGCTGCTCTGGTGCTCCGATAACCAGGAAGGAGGCTAGACCTGGCCTCGCTGTGCCGACCCAGACTTCGTACACCTGCGACTCGTCTCGAGCGCGCTGTTTCTCGGAGAGCTTGCACCTGTGCCGGCCATCTCAAGTTGCAATCCACGTGGTTTCTGTTTGAATGATGCTAGGCAAAACTTGAGGACTGCCATTCATGCGTTGGAGGCGGAGGGCCGGCAGGAAGGACCGTTACAACAGGGATGCCACCGTATAGATTTTTCAACCGTAACAGAAGATAAGACATGAATGTGCTCCAGGATACTTCAGGTGGTCCATTATTCTAGAAAATTCCAAATTCAGCTGCCTGCATGATCTTCAACGAGGTCACCTACAACGAAAGTATGTATTGTCCTTTCATGCAGCAGCGTGGGGAAAGCTAGGTCACCTACAACGAAAGTCTGTATTGTCCTTTCATACAGCAGCGTGGGGAAAGTTTCATGTTCAAGGCAACACTTACAGATACAAGAATACTAGTTCATTCCACCGTGACGTCATGTGATCAGTGTTGACAGGGCCGCCCTTATTGGACATGGGAGTGGTGATGTTATGATGAAATGTATTTAGAGGTCGAAGTCTTTTCGCATCACTCGTCAGACAGACAGGATGCCAGGGAAGGGACCACGGTCAATCCTTGATGGAACGTTGTTTTGAACCCATTGAAGACCCCTCTTCGTCCGGAACCACTACCTTCAAGGCGAAGTGCCAAGCCTGCGGGATAGTAATTTTGGGATAAAAAACTTCCACTTCATACTTAAAGCCTCATCTCAGTTGGCGTCTCAAAGAAATTTGAAAAATGCATTGCATTATCAGTATTTGTATCTGCCCTCCCTATAATGTATTCCTGTATTTGTATTTCCAAAAACTTTTTGCCTCTTTTTAAAATGTATTTCCGATACGTATCCCGATGCATTTTTACAGATACATTTGAGTATCAGTATTTTAGCTACTATTTTCATCTGTCCCAGTATTTGTAGTTCCAAATACATTTTTGAGTATTTCTGCCCAACCCTGCAACACAATGTAACTGTCAAGTGCCTTTTTTTACGTTTAGGAATTAGAGGAATGGAATGGAACGATTCAGCCATTCCAGGAGTGGGAATTGGCCCAGTGTTTCCATTCCTAGGAGTTGAAAGGAATTGAATTATCGAAAACTTAATTCCCCGGAATGGAATTGAAATGGAATGGGGGTGCCCATTCCGCAACACTGATCTGCAGCCTCGTTGCCTGCAATGCCCAAATAGCTCAGGATGCAGCAAAACGTGATGTCCTTCCCACCAGCGAGTCCCTGTTGAGCTCTGCCCCGTACGAGTTGAGTCAACTTATTCATAGTTGGCGTAACAGAGCACACTGCAGTAAGAACACTACTAATATAATGGCTTTCATCACTTTGCTCCCGATTATATAGTCAAGTGCTGCCAGAACACGATATAGTTCGTCAGTAAAAATGCTGGCGACATTTTTAAGTCGAATAACATGGGTAAACGAATTTGAATAAACAGCGAAGCCGACATACATTGAGGACTTGGCACCGTCAGTGTAAAACTGGCAGTTATATCTGTATTTTTCTTGCAGAGCTAAGAATTTCTGTTGTAGAATGAGTGAAGACGTTATGTCTATTAAATTTTGTAAAATACCAATCACAAGCTAGAGGTTTGACATCCCAAGGAGCAGTATGATATGCACTTTCTAGGAAATGAACACCCTCACGTGGCAGGTTAAGGCAGACAGAGGCTCTCAAAACGAAGGCTGAATTAGTGGAACTGCCACGGTCTTTTAAGTAATATTGATGAAGTTAATTTTGTTATGGACGAATTACGTCCTATAGCTTCCGCCTGACAAGAGATGCATCTTAATGATCATCATAAGTCAGTGTTACGTCGCCATCAGTTTTTTTAGAAAAGATCGCCCTGTATCAAATGCATCAGGTGGAATACCGTATTTACACGAATGTAGGTCGACCCTTTTTTTCAATTTTTGAAAATCTGAAGTGGGGGGGTCGACTTATAATCGAACCAAAGCATTCCACCGCCGGCAAAAACGAAACAACCGCGATGTCATGAACGCCTCGGCTTGTTACGAGTTCAGCCGGCTGTACCACTAGCATAGCACTATTCTGTGTGCTCATTTTACAAATTAATTATTTTTTATTTGTGCGAACGAGTACTATTGATAGCGATTCGCAAATTAACCCGAATATACGGCGGTAAACAGCGCACGGCGCGCCCGACTCCCGGGGGGTGGCGGCACTTCTTGTACGAGCCACTCCGGAGGCCGCTGGAACAGCCTCACGGCTCGCTCACGCCGCGGCTTCTCTTCGCAATTTTTCGCACGATTCACGGTCGCACATCGTTTGATCGAGTGACGAGATCATGCTGGAACGCTAGTTACGTTTTTTTTGTACTGACACGCGTGATCCGGGCAGTTTAGGTTTTCGGTGCTCGTTTATGGCCATTCTTCACTCAGAAGAAACCAACAACTGCGCTGTTGGACGCCAGTTCGACCCGTCGGAGCGGGTGATGCTCCAGTGGAGTCTGCAGTGGCGCGGATCTTAAACTGTGACGGCAAACGAAGAGGCTTCCGTAGGTCAGTCTGGATAGGTGGGGGTGCCTTCCGGAGTTGGAGGTCAGGCTTGCAACGTACGCCGAAAAAGTGTGCGATCGGTCCCTACTCGTGACGTTCATCGCGATCGCCGAGCAAGCACAGAAGATGCGGTTGATCCTGTCATTTGCGAAAAGCGAGATTTCGTTGGACGACGCCGACGACGTGCTTCGAGAACGTAGCAGTGATGACGACGGAACTGACATTACCAGTGCGGACGAGTCGTAGTCTAGTCGCAGACGGCGTGAGAACGACAGTGAGCAGCTTCAGTTGTCCCGCCACCAGCGTGAACTCCCTAGGTTCGACAACGCCTGACCATCTCACGCACCTCACGCGTGCATGCGCAGCCAAAGCATGCCAGAAGGCATCAATCGCGTGTGATCGCGTGTGTGGAGGCTCGGCTTTCGAAACAGATACTTCGCCATTCTCACGTGTTCGCAGTAAAATGCGCATCGAAAAAAAAAATTTTTTTTTTTTTTGTTGATGTGCAATGTTGGGGGGTCGACTTACAATCGAGTCGACTTACAATCGTGTAAATACGGTAGCTGTGGATGTTCAAAGTGGCATCGCATGCTCTCAGGTTCCTCTTTGCACACCTCATGAGGCTGTGGCTGTACGCCTTCTTTTGGACGGCCTCATCACCGTTGTCTCTGTTTATATTCCACCAATCATTCCACTGCATCCTCATGATCTTCAAAGACTTGTTTAACAGCTTCCTCACTTTTTTTTTTATTTTTAGGAATTTTAATGGTCACCACCCCTTATGGGGTAGCGCCCGTGATGATTCACGTGGTGGAGTCCTTGAGCGGTTTTTATTAATATCTGGGCTGTGCCTTATGAATAAGAGAGCCAACCTTTTTCAGTGCAGCTCACAATTCATATATATCTATCGATTTTTCCATCTCATCCCCTTCTCCGTTTTTTTATTTAGATGGAAAGTATTGGATAATCCTTTTGGAAGTGACCACTTTCCGGCCATTCTGGATAGTCTGGTTTCAGTTCCAAGCCTAATGAAACATACCCCTCGTTGGAAACTTGACAAGGCAGACTGGAGTCTATTCAACCTAAATGCAGAGCTTTAGCCTTGCATGTGCTTGCCCTTAACACACGATGAAGCCACATAGGGTACATTACACAACAGATCACTAATGCCGCTTTTCGCTCCATCCCTCAAACTTCCTCTAGCATCCCCAAAAAGTGTAAACCATGGTGGAATGATGATTGTTCCAATACTAAGAAAAAACAGGACAAGGCATGGGGTATATATTTCGCAGATATCTGACATTCATGAATTTGATAGATTTTCAGCGAAATAGGGCCCAAGCTCGTAGGACCAGGAAGCAGGCCAAGAGGAGGTCCTGGAGAGGCTATCTGTCCTCTATCAGCTGCTATGTCCCAGCAAAGAAAGTGTGGGACCGACTGCGCAAGGTTGAAGGCAAATACTGGTGCTTTACAGCCCCTCTTTTTCCCTCTGTAAGCTCTTTACATGACCAGGCAAATGTGTTGGACGCACATTTTGCAGCCGTTTCAAACTCATCTCATTACTCTCCAGCGTTTCCGAAGTTCAAAGCAGATGCAGAAAGAACGAAAATCAGGAGCTCGGAAAGAGGAGCCTCTGCACCATATTTTCAATGGTTGAGCTTCAAATGGCTCTCAACATCCGGAAGCATTCATCCCCCGGTCCTGATCGAATACATTATAAGATGATCTGGCATTTATCGGAGGAGTCACTCATAGCCCTCCTGACATATTTCAATAAACTATGAAACGATGCACACTTTCCTGCCGATTGGAAGCAGGCAGAAGTAATTCCGCTGCTGAAGCCTGGAAAAGATCCTTCACTTCCTACAAGTTACAGGCCGATTGCACTGACTAGTTGCTTAGGGAAAACATTTGAAAGGATCAATAATAAGCGTCTTGTTTATTTCTTGGAGCAACACAATATTTTGAATGTAAATCAATATGGGTGTCGATCAGGACGTTCCACCATAGACCATTTGGTCCGGCTGGAGACTGTTGTACGTGAGGTGTTTGTGAATAGGCAGCATTGCACATCTGTCTTTTTTGATTTAGAAAAGGTTTACGATACCACTTGGAGGCATGGCATCCTGCGTGACTTGTTCATGTATGGAGTACGCGGCAGATTGCTTCATTATATAAAAACTATCTTAGTGGACGTTTCTTCCGTGTATGGTTAGGTGCGACAGTATCCAATTGCTTTGTTCAGCAGAATGGTGTTCCTCAGGGCGGATTTAAAAGGTTAAAAAGCGCGAACAAAACAAGGACAATATAGACACAAAGACGACAGGACGGGCGCTAACTCACAACTGATTTTATTAGAAAAAACATTGTCATTTTTATACACAAGATCAAATGCCACACCCACACTGTAACCAATCACCACTCTCACAAGCAGCCATCTAGAAACATTACTTCTTTCTGGAGCAAAAAGAGGGAAGGCATGCTTATGCAGTTGTCACCGTTCCTTTTGATATAAAACGCCTCTATAATCTCTCTCTCGGTTTTATCTTTTGATTTCTTTAAAAACTTTGTTGCAGCCAAAAGAGGCTTACAGTCAGCACATCGCCTGCAGTGGTCGGCCAGGTGTCCACCCGCGTTGTTGCGCACAGAAAGATTATGCTCACGTGCCCTATCGTTAAAACAGCGGCCGGTTTGTCCAATATAAACTTTTCCACAGCTTAGTGGAATCTCGTAAACAACATTGGTCACACATTCAGTGTACTGTACGGCGTGCTTCTTAGAGCAGAGTGCTTTTTTCTGCCGTGTAAGCATCGGACAGATTTTTGAGAGCTTACAAGGGGCCGAAAAAACAACATTTACATCGTATCTGCTTGCTATCTTTTTAATGTTGTGAGACACTTTATGCCAATAAGGAATCACATGTACACGTCTTTTAACTTTATTTGTCCGGCTGCCCCCTTGTAAGTTAGTTCTTTTTATTTTTTGAAGTAGGCTCTCACAGCAGCTCGAAACTAGGTTAGGTGGGTACCCTACGTTTTCTAACCTTTTTACTTGCTGAGCAAAACTGGAGCCCATCTGATGTTTGCAACTTTTTGCAAGAGCTGCCTGAAGACAAGTTAACGCTATACCTCTCTTGACCAGTTTGGAATGTGCACTTTTGTAAGAAACAGAATCAGTTGTGAGTTAGCGCCCGTCCTGTCGTCTTTGTGTCTATATTGTCCTTGTTTTGTTCGCGCTTTTTAACCTTTTAAATCAGTATGAACCAACTCGCCCAAACACAAGTTTTAACTCAGGGCGGAGTACTTAGTGTCACCCTCTTCGCCATAAAAATTAACTCTGTGTCGTGTCATACCTTCCTCAGTATCATATTCATTATACGTAGATGACATTCAAATTTCTGTAACATCGTGTATAATGTCTAGCTGTGAAAGGCAGCTACAACTAGCCATAAATAAAATGACTATATTTGCTAACGAGAATGATTTTAAGTTCTCTCCAGAAAAAAACTATTTGTCATTTTCTTTGCGGCGGGGACTCTGGTTAGAACCCTCTCTCATGTTAAATGGAAATGCCATCGAAGTTAGAACTGAGCATAGGTTTCTGGGAGTGATATTTGACAGTAAGCTTAGTTTTTACTCCCTCTCAAATGGCTAAAGCAGAAATGTATGCAGACATTGAACATTCTTAAAGTCCTCTCACACAAGTCTTGGGGTTCTGATAGGAGGTGTCTACTTCGTTTGTACCTCTCTCCTGTACGATCGCGCCTTGATTATGGGTCTGATGTGTTTGCGTCTGCTCGGCCGTCTGCCTTAAAAATGCGTGACCCTGTGCATCACCTTGGGTTGCGTCTTGCAACCGGTGCTTTTAGGACATCTCCTGTTTTAAGCTTGTATGCTGACTCCAACGAAATGTCACTTGAAAAAAGGCGGCAGTATCTAAGTCTCGTTTTTGCCTACAAGGTCTTATCGGAACCCAGCCATCCAGCCCACAGTAGCGTGGGCTTTACAAAAAAAGGAATAAATGTGAAGGTTGTTCGTTGGTAGGTACGGCCGAAAACTGGCTCACTCTCGTGCTCTCTTGTCGCCCCTCTCGCGCATCCCTGCGTCCTTCTCTTCTTCCTTGTGACTGTAGTTCCTACAGATACTCCCCCCCTAGAGAGGAAGCGGGTTGACGAGCGTTGAGCTTTACGTTGTTTCTTGAAAACAAACTTTCTTTGGAACTCTGCTACTTCTTGGGGGCGCAGTGAGGAGATCCACAGATGAGGAAGGTTGCGGACATTCCTGAAATGCAGGCTTCAGTCGGTCGATAGACACTGTGTCTGTGCGACCATTGATAAACAGAGTCATGTGCTTGGCGTCTCTGCGTAGAACTTCGTATGGTCCGTTGTATGGAGGTTGGAGTGATCGCTTTACTGCATCGTTCCTAATGAAGACGTGGGAAGACTTTGATAATGCTGGACTCATGAATATTGAAGATGGTTGTGTGGCTCTTGTGGGGCAGGGTCGTAGCTGTGCCATGTGCTGTCGCAGGCGGTTTGCAAAATCCTGTGTGTCGGGGATTACAGGCTCCGTTGCAGGTGCAATTAATTCACCAGGCAGACGTAAGGTCGTGCCGTAAACGAGCTCAGCGGTAGTGCAGTTCAGGTCATTTTTGAATGCAGAGCGAATGCCGAGGAGTACTAATGGCAAAACTTCAGTCCAACATGATGAATGCGTGGATTGTGCCATAAGAGCTGCTTTAAGTTGGCGGTGTAGTCTTTCATTATACCGTTGGCTTGCGGATGGTACGCCGTGGTGTGAATGTGGTTGACCTCCAACAGCTGTGAAAGATGGCGGAAAAGAGATGATTCAAATTGTCGGCCATGGTCAGTTGTGATGGTAGATGGTATACCGAAACGACTAACCCATGTGGTAATGAATGCGTGGGCGACATTTTCAGCTGTTATGTGTGTGATGGGAATTGCTTCAGGCCATCTTGTAAAACGGTCTACGCAAGTGAGCATATACCGAAAGCCTTGCGATGATGGTAAAGGTCCCACAATGTCCAGATGGACATGGCTGAAGCGAGCGTCAGGTTTGGGGAAAACATCGTGAGGCGAGATGGTGTGTCGATGAACTTTTACCTTTTGACACTGAGGCAGGATTGTGACCACCGCCTCACATCTGCGTTGATTCGTGGCCACACAAAGCGTGCGGTGACCAAACGCTGGGTAGCACGTATGCCAGGGTGGGATAGTGTGTGCAGTGCATCAAACACTGTGCGCCGGAAATGAGGTGGAATGTACGGTCGAGGTGTGCCTGTAGATGTGTCGCAGACTATCGATGTTGTGCTGCCGGGAACGTTGACGTCTTGTAGTATAAGAGACGTTTGTGATGAGCGGAGCTCACTTAACTCCTTGTCCGTTTGTTGAGCTTGAGCGATAATCGCGAAATCGATTAGTGGTCGGGATGAAGAGATCTCATTTATGTTTAATCGTGATAATGCATCGGCGACGGGGTTGTCCTTTCCTGAAACGAACCTTATGTTGGTAGTAAATTCGGAAACGAAGGACATATGACGGATCTCCCGTGGCGTACTGATTAGAGTTGTTGGATTGAAATGCGTATATAAGAGGCTTGTGGTCGGTCCATATGCAAAACTGTCTACCTTCTAAAAAATGGCGGAAGTACTTCACGGCAAGGTACACCGCAAGCAGTTCTCTTCCGAAAGTACTGTATCTTCTTTCGGCTGGTGAAAAATGTTTTGAGAAGAATGACACTGGATGCCACTGGCCGTCTTTGAGCTGTTGTAGAACTGCGCCTGCTGCAGTGTCGGATGCGTCAACCATAATGGAAGTCGGGGCGTCGCATCGGGGGTGAGTCAAAAGTGTTGCTTTGGAAAGAGCCTGTTTGATGGTGATAAATGCATCAGTAGCTGCTTCTGTCCACGTAAGTTGCTCGTTCTTGCGCTTTGAACCTGCAAGAAGCTGGTTGATCGGCTGAAGTATGGCTGCGCATGCAGGAATAAAGCGACGATAGAAATTCCCAAGCCCCAGGAATTCTCTGAGTTTGGTAGTAGTGGGAGGCTGCGGAAAGTTCTTGATCGCTTCAATCCGTTGTGGCAATGGGCATATACCGAGGTGATTGACCTGGTGCCCCAAAAACGAGAGTTCTGAGACGCCAAACTCGCATTTCGCCGGGTTGATGACAACTCCGTACTCGCTGAGGCGATGGAGATGACGAAGTCATCACCAACTCTTCGCTCGCCAACCCTTCGCGTATTCGAGAGTCCAAGTTTTATCATACTTTCGAGCATTAACCAACTGTTCTTCGACCCTCCCGGTAGCTACAAACCTCCGGATGCCACCAGAAGGGACGTTAGAGGCAGTCAAGCAGGACGTGGCAGCTGCCATACAAGGTGCACCGCGCAATGGCGCAAAAGGACCAACGCCTCTTATGAACCTGCTAGGGTATGATCTTGTGTGAGGCGTAAACCCCAATTACATGCATTGTGTTTTGGAGGGCGTCATTAAGCAGCTGTGCGAGTTGTGAATCACTTCTACAGGGTCAGTTTTATGTTGGGGCCCCATCAACACTGGCTTAATTGACAGGCGACTCTTGCAGATTGAACCCACAGTGGTTCATCAGTCTGCCCCAATCCCTGTTGATAAGCAGTAAAGCTAGCAAGTGGAGAGGGTGACTTCTCCACTATGCAGTCCCTTGCTTGACAGGAATTTTGCCAGAGGTACCTAGACAACATCTGCCTGCTGGTCAATTCAGTCTACCTCCTTCTAAAGGACGCTGTGGCAAACCGGGATATCGCAACGGCCTATGATCAGCTGACAGTTTGTTGTTGTCATGGGGTCACTCTATGGTGCACAAGCAATGTCATTCAATGTGCATCAACAGCTATATTTGGCAACGAGTGTGCAGAAACTAAACTTGGACCATTGTGGTCAAACTCAACATTTATTTTTGGGTTTGGGAACGGGTAGCTCTTTGAAACTTGCGAGTGGCAGCAATGCTGTTCTTTTGCAAATCCTGGAATGTTTCATCATGCAGAAATACCTTTAAAATATCATGAGAATGGTACAGCTCACCCAGGAAACTTAAATATTGAACAGAAATGGCCACTTCTCAAATGGACATGTCCACGCACACCCTAGGAAGTGGTAAGCTGTACACAGCCTTTAGTGAAACTGAGCAAGTTGTTCTAGGGGACAAACTGGGCCACATTCCTGCCACAACTGTAGAATACCAGCATATGTTGTGATGGCCACCACTATGTACTAGAGAAGATCTGGGAGGTGGAGAGTGGCCAACCATTGCTATGTTCCTCTCCGCTTTCCTGCCTAAGAGATCGGAGGGTGGACCACCTCTTCAGATTATCTCCAGCACACAGGCCTTCCCACATGAAGCTTCTCAAGACAAGTCAGGTGACTGGAATGTGCATGTTAATGGCCAATGTCTGCTGTCTGTATAGCATTCCTAATATGTTTGAGCGAGACTAGATGCAGGGGGAAGTCTCCATTTGATGTAGTTTGATTGTTTGTTTTATAACAACAGAGTATGATTTTGTCTTTCTCGTGCTCTGAGGAAGACACTCGTTTTATATCCGTTTAGTTGATTTTTTAATGTATGGTCGAAATGCCTATTGTATATATGTGCGAGCACAGAAATTCAGCTTATTTCAGCCTTTACTCATTTTACTTTTTAAGAAACTCATTGTTTTGTGCAAAATGTTTATGCCCAACCATTTTTCCATATTCCCATCAAAAGCTATGGCAAAAGAATGTTTCGCGATTTGGCTTTGCTTGTAAGCAGCCTGGCTATGTGACTCTAAATCCGTTGAACCAAATAAATGTACATTTCTGAGTAATAATTGGAAAACATGTCTGTTTTATAAATCACACTAATTTTGAGATTTTTTTTATTTTTCACTTTTCAAGATTAGTGTCCCCCTTAAGAACATTCTACGGGGATGCCATCAGGTCGTCGTTTATTTCGACAATATTTTGGTTGCGGGAAGTACAAAGGAAGACCATTACCGTAACTTGGAGGAGATGCTGCGTCGATTGTGTGATGCATGGATTGAAGCTCAAGCTGTAGAAGCGCATTTTCGGGGCGTCAAGTGTAGAAGAGTTAGGCTACATCATTGACAAAGACGGGTTGCACCATGCACCCAAGAAAGTCGAGGCCATTGTTCGGGCACCCCCGTCGACTGATGTTCGGGAGCTGCAGAGTTATTTGGGGCTGCTTAATTTTTACCGACTGTTTCTACCGAGTTTGTCATCAGTGTTGCATCCTTAGCATTTATTGCTCAAGAGGGAAGTGCTGTGGAAGTGGGGTGCAAAGCAGAGGGCAGCGTTTAGAGCAAGTAAGAGTTGCTGACATCAGCTGAAGTGTTGGTTTATTATGATCTATTGCCTAGCGTGTGCATAAAGCCTCTCCACTCGTGTCAGTTGTTGTGTCAGGTGGCATGCTGTGCATTGAAGAGGTGCTAAGAAACAATGCCAGGTTGCGACACGAGAGCTTAACTTCAATATTTTTTCTCGCTTTAGAAAAAAATAATTTTGATTGGACTTTCAAAAATAAACTCTCCTTCCAAAGTAATTATTCTTATTTTTACTTGGACCACCTCATGGTAGACTAAACGGCTGTTTAGGCAGCAAGTTCGATTTTTCACATATTTAGAATTTTCGTTTTCTGTGAGGTATTTGTTTTACGGCTTCAAACATTTTCTTACTTGCAATACACCTACAGGGCTTCCAATAGCAAAAAACTTATAATTGCCAGGTGCAAAGCGATAATTAAAGAAAAATGAAGAAATGCGCTGTTTCTAACAAACTTCAAATTAAAAAAAAGAAATATTTTAACAATCAAATTTGCATAATCATTGTGACAGCAAGCTCACTGTGACAGCAAGCGAATTTCAAAACATAAATTGAAGCATTTCGAAAAAAGATTGGATGTTTACTCAATTATTGAATGATTCCGTTTTAAGCCAATTTTAAAAGTCAAAACCAGGCTCACGCCTAAACAAATTTTTTTTTCTGCGAATATATTTTAGGAAATGGTTACGGACCTTGAGGTAAAAAGCCATGCATTTTCTTCTTAAATTCGGAAATTGTCGAAAACAACGTTGACAGGAAATGACCCATTGTTGTGGGTCGGTCTTTCATAAATGTCTATGCAACCAGTTGGAAGGATAGTCCGTCTTATCTTCATTCTTTGTTTGCTCTCATAATATTACCACACCGCTTCAATTAGTCGAGCTGTTTTTTTATGTGTCCTATGTTCCTGAACCTCTAATAATAAGAGCGCAAAGTTGGGAGAGAATATGTGCAACTGTCTTGCAAGCACTGCGATTGCTTTTTAATGCAAAAGCATTAGCTGTCCCAAGGAGCAAACCTGGCGTTATCAGCTTTTGAAGCTGCAGCCAACGGCACCTAAAGTCCCCTGTTTCAATAGAGCAAAGCCTGTTGTCTGTAGCAGCGATTTGATAGATAGGCTCCTATTGGCTGGTGAGCGTCATAGTCTTAAGTAACAAGGCTCCCATTGGCTGCTCTGCGGCGTAGTTCCAAGGAATGCCACCCCAAACAAAAGCCCTCTACATAGCATTCATGCTTTCGCATCCACAACTTGAAAGAAGAACTTAGGTATCCTCGGTTTCATTCTTCTGGCTTCAGCTTGAGACTTTGAAATATACTTTTAGGTGTGAAAACCTTCCATACAACAAAGTTTTCTTGCCAAAAGTTGGTCAATATAAGCTTAAATAGTATCTTCATATGTTCCAATCACTTTTATGCCTAAAAAAAGTGCAACCAAATACTTCACAAGGAGGGCTGTGGGAGCAGGGGGAATACACTTTACTCCACTGTAATGCAGTAGCTTTGGCACTGACAGGTTTGACGTCGTTTGTGGCTGGATTCGCCAAAGCCCCAGGGTTTCCGCCTTAAATTGGGTGAGGTGGATGACGTCACCTATCATAGTGGAACACCAGGCAATCAGGTGTTTTTTGTTGCCCATGGGGCTTGTTTTAGAAATGTAAAACAGCATACAATGATTTATCTGGTGAATCAATTAAAAGAGTGCCTACTTTCTGTATTATAAAAATGACCAGAGTTGATTTTACCTCATCAAATTGACGAGTTGTGTGACATGTGGGCAAGCAAAGGAGAAAGACATTGCCTGCCTCAGAGCGTGTGAAAGGGTAGCACTCGATTGCCAGGCCTGCTCGGATAAAGGTGCATTTTTCCTTTGTCCAGCCTCTCTTGTCCTCGTAGGTGAGAGGTATGCACCGATTCTTACTGACGTCTGTGCAATGTGCGCCGTCAGTAATGTACCATTTGCGCATTGCGGAGGAACACTGGCTGGCAGTAATGTTGGTGGGGAAGTCTGTGTGTCCCACCATAAGCAGAGAATTTGGCACGCTAGATAAACTATGAGCGAAGTAGGCTGTATTTGCTCTAGAAACGTGTTTAGTGCAACGTTCATTCTCTCAAAAAATTGTTACCTTCGTGTACCAGTTTCAAGGTTCAGTCAATTTCTTTGAAACAAGTGTACGGCTGTTCTTTATAGACTTCAAGACAATTGCCATTATGACAAGAAAACAAAGCAATGCATTATCATTTTATGTTGATTTTTTGTTACTATGAGCATTTATTAAATAGCTAACTTATTGCAAATGTTGTCAGTCATCTTGAACCATACATTTCCTAACCACTTTTGAGCTTAATGATGAAAACACAATTTCATTGCCCTGTTGAGGAATGTATTATGTATGTTCTGTACAGTTGTGCACTGTATTGTTTTCACTGGATATATCTGAAAATATTTATGCAAGGTAGTCATAATGAACAGTGTATGGTAGAGTGCTTTGAATGCATCTGTGACTGCTGTCATTGGCCATCCTATGCTGCTTATGCATTTAATGTAGCCCCAAAATGGTGGCAAATTATGTCGCAGGAGCTGGATGCTCTCTTATGTCGCAATCCTAAGGGTTGGCCCTATGTGTTCCAGCAAAAAAATATGAAACACAAGTGTCGCTCTTGTAGCGCCCACAACTCCTGGCTGCTGAAGCTTCCATGGGCGACTATCAAGCTGGAGACGAGCTACAGCAATACAGGGGCCTGCCGCACCCGCTTCTGCTGCTCTACCACCACCAGGATCGTGGCAAGGAACAGCATGACATTTCTATGACGTTGTCAGGCAAAGATAGAGGGAATTAAAACGAAGTGACCATACGCATACTACTCGGGAACATGTTCCAGGCACCATTAGAATGTGCTAGTAGAGGCCCCTTGATGTATTAGCCCGTTAGAATGTCCCAATAAGGCCAATATACCAGTAGACAATATTGGACCAATACACCAATAAGCCTCTACAGAACCAAACACACAAATAGGCCTCTAATGAACCAATACACCAGTAGTCCTCTATTTGACCAATACACCAATGGGCCTCTATCGGTACTGTAGGACCCACTTATTTTTTACAATAGGAATCTACTGCTCTATCAGTTTACTGTTATATTATTGTAATTTTTGCAAGGGATGTGATAGCACATCTTTTATTGCATATGTTCTAATGTTAGATGCATATGTTATGAGACTTACATATTGTTTACAGGTGTACTCTGAAAATATAGAAGCAATATTTTCGATTACCGTAAGCAATCTTATTCGTTAATTTGAACACAAATAAATTATTAAATTTAGTTCAGTTGCAGCTCAGCTGCTGCCCTTGCCAGGGAGAATTTATTTGAGGAAGTATAATTTCTGTAATAGTGCTTCTCACCCTTGACATTTATGCTGCTGCAAAACATGAAACCAGCTGTTACATCTTTCCTGCAAAATCCACATTCAGGATCATTATCACACAGAAATCTCTGGAGTGCTGGACACAGTTTATGATACTTGGCATGGCACGGGTATAGTATGATATCAGTGCCCGGCCTCACTATTTTCTAGTGCCGTTTATAATGCACAACTATGGAGCCCTGATCAAGGGCTTAAAAAAGTATATTGGATAATAATCAAACTACGTGAAAAACGGTTACATGCTGGTACACGTCTTTCATCAGCCTGTATATGTGAATATCCCCTTGGATAATAATCAACCTACATGAAAAACGTTCACATGCTGGTACACGTCTTTCATTAGCCTGTATGTAAATATCCCACACTGAACGTTAAAAATTGGCTGTATTTTCGCAAATCTTAGGTATAGCTAGGCATCAGCTGTATCTCTGTTCATTGATTTAATCTTTGCACGGAATTGGAACTAGAAAAGAAAATCTTGGACTGTGACCACATGTAAAGAAAGTTCAGAAGCATGTATCTGCTCTTACAACCCATTTTCATCACACTTCCTGGCACACCAAGGAAAAATATACAGTGTGTTTGATTTTAGTTCAAACAGATGTGCTTAGCTGTGCACTGTACACTAATTCGGTTTGTAGAGGCGAGTTATATGGCCAGTGGAACATAATTAGCGTGCCGTGTTTTCGGATAAAACCGAAAAACTCAAGAAAAAACGCTTGCCAGTATAATTTTATAAAATTAGATTTATCCGATAAACTCAGAATTTCGATGTCCCAGTGTAAAAAAGGAAGGGAAAAGAAAAGAAAAGGCAAATGTGTAAGCATGGCATTCCTTTATCTGCTGAAAAAAGAAGTAGTCTTTCTTGATGGCTGCATGCGATGAGTGTTAGGAACCTTTATCTTGTTGCATGGCGGTGTGTATAGGTGATGGGGATCGACACTTTGGCGACGTTTGGTGTTATATTAAATCGGTTGGAACTTGGCACTTGTCCCTGTCGTACGTGTGTCTTTTTGCGTCCTGTTTCACTTCACGCCTTTTAACGTTTTAATCGGTATTCTACAACTGAGTTTTGTCACAACACAAGGTCACTGTTCCCAAGGAGAGGTCATTCCAGTTTTCTTTCGAATCTCTGATAGTTGACAAAAGACGTTTTATTGTTTATCTTGTCTAGGTTCGTTGAGGACAACTAGTTATTATACCTCTGGATCACGACAAAAACCACTGTTCCAGTTTCCAGTTTGGGCCATACTCTTTGTGCTCCTTAGTGGGGGGAAGGTTTTGGTTTTTATAAAAGTAAAAAGTATGAACCAGTAGATTTTATGGGACTGTGTGCATGTGTCTGGGATGGGGGAGGGGGGGGGGGAACTGACACCGTCAGTACCGCACTCCATGCAGCCACAGGGTGGAATGGATGGGAAGTGACTATATCCGGGTTTCTAGTGACTTTAGAGTATCAATGCTTGTTCCAGCAACACTTCTCTGTAACTTTTGTCAAAGGAGAGTTGCGGTATTGCCAGTGGCAAAGACGCCAATGCCAAACCCAGCCGAATAAATATCATTCAATACAGGCACATTCTTTTGAATTTAGCAGACAAATTGCATTTAGTTTTGTTTTCAATTTTCCAAAATTGGGATTACAGCAAAATTAAACTTTGAATTTCATGCATAGTAGAAGAGTGGGTGCTAAATAGTAAAGTGGTAAACATAGACCGACACGCTGTTTACAAACAAGCCCGCGTTTGCCCACACCAGGTGTGGGGCACTGCGCGTGCGCAGAAACCAAATTCGCGTGAAGTGAAACGTCTGCGCATGTGCAGTGCTGTCAACAGCGCCATTGCAGCTGCGTGACTTCAGGGCCGCATGTTGGTCTATATGTTCTTTTCCCAGCTTTTCAAGTGCTGGTCCTCGAAACCAGGCAAACCTCATCACCCAACTTACCGAGCTAAGGAAGTGTGTTGTGGCTACCTGAGCCACAAAGCTACCTGTTGCGCTGCCTGCAGACGCCCCCGCAATTCCAGCAAGCACATATGACGGTCTCAAGGAGCTCAACACTTATGCTGCCTCCCAAGAAAGTCTGGATGTTCTGGTGAGATTTTATGACAATGTCGGTGTATAGTTGCTATATTCAGTGCGTAAATCATATTTGGATCATTTTCATGGTTCCTCGCCATCCTGGCAACTTAACTTTATCAAGCACATATTTGCCCTGTATGCTGCGAATGAGAGCATGTGTGATTGTGATGAAACCCCATGGTTTGACAGAAGGGCAATGAGCCAGATTTTCTGCATGTTTTTATCTGTCGGTGAATTCGTAGAAAAAAAGCCTCAGTGCGGGGAAAAAAAATTGTTGTGTCCATTGTAATTGATATTTTGGAATCGGAGTGGCTAAAATGTGCTTCAATTACAACTACAATTTAATTTTTATTCAGAAGTAATGAACCACAATAACAGATGTTTCAGGAAAGCAATCAAATGTTTTTTCATTATTGTGAATTTTTTTACGAGCTGATATTTGCGGCTGCGATCAGCTCATTATGAACAATTGATTGCGCCAATGGAAGAGCGCACTTTAATGAGACATTAATAACCCAAGAATTCATAAACCTCATTTCGCTCAAACTTAACTTGCGAATGCCTCAAGTCGTGGCAGATCACGTCAGAAATCACCCTCGAGACGCACCCTTCCCTCGCACTTCACTTCTCCCAAAAGTTTGAGGGATCGCGGTGGCACTGCTGTCGCGGCCCTCCGGCCTTCCTTCAACCTGCCTCAAGTGATTTGAAGAACCCTTCATCCCGAAAGATGGCGGCTTACTGCAGCAACGTTGCAAGTCGGATTGCCTCTTTTGATTTTGCAACTAGCGCCTGCAATCTTCTATTCGGGAATGTTTACCCGCCCGGTCCGTCGGTGCCGCGACGAAGGTTGCAGGACCACCTAAACAACATGGAAATCTACAATGACGCCCAGTTCCTGGCAAGGTACAGATTCACGAAGGCAACAGTACAGGAGCTGCTCTCGCTGCTGCCTCTCAAAGAAACCGGGGACAAGCGAGGGCTACCCCTAACCCCGATGCTCCAGCTACTCGTCACACTTCGTTTCTACGCCGCCGGCACCTTCCAGAGTGTAACAGGAGATCTGGTGCATGTGTCCCAGGCGACGGTCTGCCGCACAGTCAACCAGGTGACGATGCTCATCGCCAAGAAATTGTTCCGGAAACTTGTGCACTTTCCCGAGCCATCGGAGTACCACGGCGTAAAGCGGGACTTTTACGCCATCACACAGTTCCCTGGTGTCACAGGATGTACAGACTGTACGCACGTGCGTATAAGAAGCCCCGGCGGAGAAGACGCCGAGGTATACCGAAACCGGAAAGGAGTGTTCTCTTTGAACGTCCAAGTGAGTTCATTTCATGTTTGTGTATATTTTATCATAAACATAGCTCAGTACGAGTGATGTTTACGCATTTGAGAAGATTTTAACTATTCAATACGGATTTTGTAAAGCAACTGTGCTCCTGCTTCTCAGCAAGCATCTGGAGTCTCACGCGAGATATTCAATTGTACAAAGTGTTTTACAGAACAAGGTTATCTGTCTTCAGGCAATCACTGGCCCTCAGCTCCAGTTTTTCGATGTGGTGGCAAGTTGGCCGGGTTCTTCGCACGACAGCCGCATCTTCGAAAACAGCCGTGCTCGGGTTCTTTACGAAGAAAGAAAAGTGCCCGGTTTCCTGCTGGGAGACATGGGCTATGGTTGCCTTCGCTTCCTGATGACACCGCTGGCAGAGCCTGGAGCACCAAATAGCCCAGGAGACAGGTAAGCTAATGCATCATCAATACTCAAGGTTTTGTTGTGATACTGACGAGACACAAAAGCTTTTTTTCTTCTTTTGTGATTCGTTTCATTAAGAAACACCCATGAACATGAACTTAAAATAAGTGCACTCCGACATGTCTTGAGATTTGAATGTAAAAATCACCACCGCCAGCAATTATAGTAAGAAAGACACGGCATCGGGCCTGGCGGAAGGGCTTCTCAAAGAAAAGTGTCTCCTGCAGCTCCCAGCATAGCACATTTTAAAAAGCAAACAAAATGTTGTAATGAAACTGTGTTCTTTCCAGGCAAATGATGTTGGAGTAAAACTAATAAGGTTGAAAGATTAAAAAATATTGTGGATCTATAGCAACAAACAGGCTATAAATAGCATAGAAAATGCAACAATGTCCTTGGGACAGTGTTGTGATGACATATCAAATGTTTAATATATATTCAGGTACAACAAGGCCCAGATCCGGACAAGGAACTTTGTTGAGAGGGCCTTCGGTGTGTGGAAGAGACGCTTCCCATTCCTGGACATGCGTCTGCAGTACAGGACTCGTCGCTCCTGTGCAATCATCACTGCATGTGCAGCCTTGCACAACTTGGGACGTGAGAGGAACGAGCCACTACCCCCTCCTCCACCCCCACAACCAAGCCCCAGGGTGCGCAACGTTCGGAGGAAGCAGCAGCTGCATCTGCCACCGGTTGACCCAGAGGACTGCCCTTTGGGTACACTTGTCCGGCGGCAGTTGATTCAGCGCAGTTTCGAATAAGCTGGATCTGCCAAGTTTTACGATTTCGTCGTAAACTTATCTTTTCAGTGCTGTTTTATTTTCCTATTGACTGTCACATTTTCTCGATTGGTGATGTTTTGCTTGCTGTTACAAATGTTAATGCATAGAATACCGCGCATTCGCCCATTCCACATTAAGCGTCCATTACCAAATTTGTGAGATCTGAGAAAATACGCACAGTACATTTATATGTAAAATTGATGACCGGACAAGCACCCATCCCCCATTTTTTTGCGATTATCTCCAAAGTTTGAGTGGGCGCCTGCCTAATATTTTACGGTAGGACAACTTGTGACATCACACTTCTATCATTTGCTTGTCAAACCTGTGAAGGAGCAACCAGCTATGCTTGCACTTGTGTAAAGGCATGCATGCATGTATCTGGAAAGTTTCGTAAAATGGAGAATGTATGAGAAAAAAGATGGCGGCAACTCACCTAAGCTTTTAGATCTGCGTTTAAAAAAGACAAGCTTGAAAGTATGAGTTTATTATTTGAATTTAGCATTCCTTCTGTGCTGGCCTTATTTTAGAAAAGATTTCGAAAAATAAAGTGATGAAAAAGAGGTGCGAAGAGTTTTGTTTTCCTTCTAAGATATACTGTTGAAGCAACAGGAAATATTTACTAATAAGTCATATTTTCTAAATAAGAGCTTTGGCACCCCTCACCTTTTTTTTGTGAACCTTGCCACAATTTCTGACAATATTACCTGCCCTTTAGTTTGGCTACTATGAAAAGTCTGCAACTTGTTACATGGCTTAACATGTAGTACCCTACAAGCTTCACCACCGAATTAGTATGATAAATGCATTTAAGGTCCTACTTCCATATCCGTACGAGACTTCAGATCAACTTTCCAAGTATCGGTAAAAGCAGCCAGTTGGAAGGCATTTTATTTCTCTTCCTTCTCTTTCAGATCGTGAAGCCAGATCCTTTTTTGTGTTTTCAGAATCCTCATCTGGACTTTGTGCTGGGCAGCCCTTTTTCTTAATTAGTCGCTGTGGTCTTCCTTGAGGAGGGTGCAATGCAGGTCATGCTCCTGCTTGAGAAGGGCCATCCTCCAATCATTTTCTTTCTCCAGGCTCCTTTCTAGCAGTGCCATGCGTCCCCTGGGATGATGGGCACTACTAGTAGCAGGAGCTTCAGGGGTTGTCGCTGCTGGCACCGCTGCAGCACATGCCTGACTGGTGGGGCTCGCTCGGGCTGTGGGGGGTTCACCAGTGCTGCTTCTACCTAGCTGGTACAGCTGTCTCCAAGTCTGGACGCTCGGCTGCGATAGCACATACATGTAGGGTTAGGAAGTGAACAAATGCACTCTGCAAGCTACAAGCTTGGTCGCCTTTAAGCTGCAAATTTTAGCTTTGAGCACCACAAATTTCATACACAGCACTGACTGAACTCGGTCAACATTCTTTGAAAGTATAGCACAACATGTACACTTTACTCGCATACTGCAGTGCATCAAGAAAGAAAAAAAAACACCCAAAATATCATGTGAAGACAAAATAACATGCATCTTCTTGACAGCGAATACCTGAGGTCAGATTCACAAAGCGAACTTAAAGACGAAAAAAGTGTGTACGCCAAATTTGAAAAGAAAACTGTATTCACGGCACAAAATTGTCATAACTTTTACGTGACTTACGACGCAATCCTACGACAGACACCGAGGTGTGTTACGAACTTTTTACGATCAACATGGCTGCACGTCACTTGGCTACTTTGCCGTAATCAACAATGAAGTCCAAAGTGCAGGCAAACGGCATGTCTTTTGCACACTGTTCGCGTGCATCCCTACTTCAAGGAGCGAAAGGACGACGCTAAACTTCACACGAAAGATACAACCGACTACCAGAGCAGTTGTCTTGGCCAGGATAAATTGGGCATTCGAGACCGTTTTCGCTTAGGCGGTATCAACACCTTATTGCACAAGCATGGCCAAGAAACCAGCGCTACGAGACGAGCATATAATAATATGGTCCCAACGTTTCAGAACCGTCTCGATCGCATCTGCCCCTGCTTGTTATTGAAATGCACATGCTCCAGGATGGCGAACTTAACGATTGGTGGCCGTTGGGCTGATAGAGACTCTGTCGCCATAGCAACAGCCCGCTCTTGTGGGCGTTGGGGGGCTGAGCAGACACCGGAAGTCATTGTTTACCCGTAAGAGAACGTCACTTTCCTCGTCTCACTTAGGAATGCGTTCGTGAATACCGATTTTGCCTCCTCTTAAAGGAATACTACAACGAAATTTCGGAACTCATTTTTTGGTCTGCGCGTGTTCAAAGGAGCAGTATCACATCGGACACACCAATATCTTGTTAAAAAAGACTCGAAAAGGAATTTTCAAACTAATTAAACGATTACCAAAGAGCACCTGCTGGATGTCGCTAAAGCCTCGTTTTTAATGCCCATCTAGGAACCTTGACAGAGAATGACTCTCGCCTAGAACTATACATGCTTTGAACCTGACGTTATCCCGACAGCTCTGCGGTCAGCACAAGAGAAGAGGGGAGGGCGGAAACTCTTTTGTGTGTCCCAGGCGTCGCTATTGTCCCTCTAAAAGACTATAGAAGATTAAACCTTAACTCAAAATTCACACAAAAGCAGCTTTGCGGTTAGTTGAGGTGGCCCGATCGTTGACGTGCTTAGACCGCTTCGGTGGCTGGAACGGCTAGGGCATCCTGACGATGTCAGCCTTGCCACAGCTTTGCTCATCCCGAGACAGACTGCGTCACGATTGCGCTGGACGCGACATGCTCTCCGCTGTAGCGCACGTTTGTAGCAAACGTGCGATTGTCAGACGGATATTGTGGATCATATTCAGCCTATTTCTGAACACGAAGGGGTATATTTCAAATTCCATTGAAGTATCCCTTTAAAGGGCAACTCCAGTCCATATTTTCGATTTTGGGATTATGACTGTTTTTAGTGCACTCAGCGTCCCTGAATTGCAAGGTGTAATTTTTTTCTCATTATTGTGCATAGGTTTAAAGATATCGACGCCTCGAAGTTTTGTTTGGGGCGCAGCCAACAGAACCGAAACTAGCCGCTCGGGGTTCGGCAACACTGGAAATCAGCCGCTATGTGAACGTGACGCCAGGATCATTCTCGTTCAACGAGTACGCAGGCCGAGCGGCACCTACCTCTGTTGCGCTAGCCGTTTAAAGAGAGGAGGTAAGCTGATTTTGTTTTAATTCTGTATACGTGGTAGTTATCTGGCATATGTAGCAAGAGTTAGTGCGTATACCCAAAAGCTAGCGACTGGAAAACCCGTGAACTCGTACGGTGCCGTACTCGGCGGCTGTCGCCGTGTGTGCGATCTTCCGCACTCGTCGCTAGGCCTAAATTGTCATCGGGGCTCCATGGATGGAGCGGCGTTGCTCTACGCCGCGCTGCCAGTGACATACAGTACTGGGGGCCCTCTCGCTTTCGCGCTGCGGGTCGGTCCCAAACACGAAGCTTTGAGGCTCTCCGGCGCGGGCCGCAGCGCCCGAACACGCCTGTGCTGTACACGTCTGTTTTTTCGTTCTTTTTTCCTTGGGCGCGTAAAAGCCGAAGTCCAAAATCCACTCGTCGAACAGCGTTCACCCACACGTCCAATTTCCGGTCCGTTGGAAACTTGTGAAAAAGCAACTCCGTGTTGAAGCAGCGGGTTGTTTCAGCAGCCCACAGTGCTACAAGTTGCACTCGGCATCTTTCAACGAACAGCTGGGCAGTCTTGGGCGCACCGAGTTGCTCGCTAAAACGAGTCTTTGAGTCCTCACAAGCAAATAAACAAAAGGCTATACCGAAGCCACATGGGCTACAGATAAAAGCAACGCGTAAACATGCCAATCACAAGCCAAAGTAGCGGTGGTAGTGGCTCAAAGAAGCGCACTCCGCGCAATGCCCGGACCGGAGGAAAAAGAGAGAACGATACTGACGTCACGGCTCAATGTTGCTTTAGCTATCGGCAACCCGCTGGCCACCCGCTAACGAGCAGCGGCTCGCGGCGGGTCGCATTTTTATTATCAGCATTAGTTGAGAACGCGGCGTCCCACGGACGTAATATTTTGGCTGGGTCGCATTTTGTGGCACTACACCGATACCAGTAATTTATTTCATTTTGAGTTTTGGCTGGAGTTGCACTTTAAGGTATTCGTGACTTTACGAACTTCGCAGCTAAAGGCGAATTCTACTGGTCGTTTTAGAGCACGCCAGGATCGACTTTTCTGAAGTGCGCCTATTTCACTGGGCGACTGAGATGAAGACAGGCATATTCCACTCGTCCGCTTGGATCACATCCTACTCCAGATCTAGATCAGGATCCGAGAAAAGTCGCTCTGCTGGTTTCAGAAAATTCTACTGGAAGCCAGCCTGGCCAGCCCTCGGTGCGCACACATGACTTCCTTTCTTGCAGGGCATCTCGGCTTGTAAGAATTCATACTTGCTGGTCACGAAGTGCTGTCCACTTTACTGCTGCTTGATGACAGTTCATCGTCAAGCTTACTCGAGCACCTCCAGCAGCAGCGGCTCGAGTAGCAGCGGCTCGAGTAGCAGCGACAACGAGGATTGCTTGTATGTCCCACATGAATTCGACTGCATTTTCGGACCTCCGCAGAAGAGGCCGAAAATCGAGACATACTTGGACACCATTCACGAGTATTCTGATGAAGAGGCACGTAGGCTACACTGATGCACATCGCTTATCGACATGCATCTTTTACAACCACGTCATGATTAACTTCATTTATGCGTTGAACACGTGTTGTTAGCGCCGCAACTGCGAAAACATGTGCTTCGAGATTCGGGACCACGGGAAGGGAATTCCCAGGAAGGTGAATGACAGGAAGGCATTCACCGATCCTAGAGACGTGGTCACCGATCCTGGAGAAGTGGTCATGTTTCACTGGGGATCCCAAGGCAGAGCGACTACATTCGGATTGCATGCTCAATCTTGGATCAGGTCTACTGATCCTGGCGTGCTCCAAAACGGCCAGCAGGATTTGCCATAAGTTGTCGTAGGTAAGAGGTTTTTTGTGAATCTGGCGTCTAATGCTTTGCCGAACATGTTGGACGAGAAAGTTATTTCTGTCTTAAACGATCAGCTGATCTCTAAGGACAACATGCAATGTGAAGATGCTGCACTTGGAGAAGTCCAGCATTTCGCCGCTACAACCGATCACGAAATGTTCCCTAGAGAGGATACGCTTCAACCTGATGAAGTTGGCACAATGAGATGAAATTACAAAGCGAAATCCAAGAAATGGTTGGGGAGATAACTAGGTGCGGGCACAAGTCAAGTAAAATCTCGTGTCGTTCCATCCTCATTTGGAGTAGCATACTCATCAAACGCTTTTCAAATTATCTCGAAGAACTGAAAGAATGCCACTTTCAAGGCAGTTGGCTTTAGCACAAATGCAAAGGGTTGCCAACTACAGGTTAACAATTTTCACTTTCGGGTTAAACATGCAAATTGTCGAAGTACTGTACCCAAGTAGTCATGAGATGCCTCCTCCTCCTCTCCTTCGTACATTGGCTGCAGCAGTCGCAGCACCGGCAGGGTGCAGACAGGGGGCAGGTGGGGTGACCCATCACTGTCCTCAGTGTTTTCTTGACGGCTGAATATGTGAGAGGCCACTGCCCCCACTTGCAGGGAGGAGGCACTCGTAGATGGGGCAGGTGGTCCTCCTAAACAAGCAAATAATGGTCATTCAAGACACTTCAAATGTTCAAACACTGTACAAGTCCTGTTTGCCCTTCCAAATGTACTGCATTTGCCTAGACATTCATTTGCTAAAATGAATCATACACACAACATCCAGCTCCTATGTTGCGATCTGTTCCAAGAAAAATGTAGGGAAAAAAAAGTAGCAACTGGACATAGCAAGCTGTAATACATCTCGGAGCTTACTGCAAAAACCAGAGTTACAGACCTTTCCACTAAGCTACACCACAACTTCAGAAAGTCGTTTTGACCATTCGTTTTATACGAAACCCAAAAAGTCTTAGAAACTCGTTTTGACCCTTGAGTTTTATACGCGACCCGACAAGTTTCCCATCGTTCGTATAGCATTATAGCGAGTTTGTTTCACACGTCCTGGCACCGTTCGAGTTCTCTCCCAAAATGCATCGATTACGAGGAGTGTCACACAGAGAACTGGCCTTGAACGAACTTGCCAAATGCACCGAGTGCAGAAGACTGATGCTGCCGCCATCTATGTTGTACGAAGAGTACCGACCTCAAACCGAAACTAGCGCCTTTCTGTTCGACGTGATGGGTGGGAATGCGAGAGTGCATTCGCTACCAACGTTTATCTATAAACATCGGTTGCTGCAACCTGTAGTTTTGATCTGTAATGATTTCAAGCAACTCGGCTGTCGTAGAGATATTTACAGACGGCGTAAATTTCCGTAACCAGCTGACTCCAAAGCAGCTGGTGTTTACACTGGAGAAAACTGATGATGCTGTCCGTGCAGAAGCTTGTTCCATTTGAGCATGGTATTATGCGTGAACCACTGAAAGGGTACGGCTTGAAACTAGTCTGTTGGAATATCCAGGAAAACGTTTCCTGGGACTTTCGATTTCGATCGTCGTTACAGGTGGATCAGTGGGATTGGTGACGGCATCGAGAACGAGAGCTTTCTCAAACAAAATACGACAGGGCAAGATAGCTAACGTAGGTAAATGTTAAACATGATGATGTTGCTCAAGCCTCGGGTGAAGTCACTTGGTTTAGCTTTCTCGGATGATTATTGGGCAGTCACAGGTTTCGACAAATGTTAAATCTTTCACCCGCACACGGATGGTGATAAAGATGTTCGGGGCCGCTGATGCGTTTGTTCTGGGCATTTCTTTGCGTTGCACTGAAGCCTTCTTTTTACTTCAACCTTCCGGAGCGAGTAATTTGCCTCGGCTAGGTGGCGCAAGCCGCTGCCCGCTACAAGGTCTGTCTGTAGTCAATATCTATCCATTGAAGCAGAAGGGGCGTTTTCAGCTAACTATTTTCTCGACTGTGGAGGCGCCTGAAGCGGGCACATCACGCTTATGGGGAGGAGCTTCTACCACCTTCTTAACTTGTAACCGACTATAGTAGATTGCTTCTGTTACCAAATCCGGCTGCACCAAGATATATTAGAGACGACTCTCGTTGAATTACCTGGAGACCGACCCAAGCGTACATCACAGTTTCCAAATTTCTATGCCCTTCAATATAAACAAGACCCCGCAGGACAAACGATTCCAAAGCCTTCCTGCACCTGGTTTGATACCTCGCATTTTCAACCACTCTTTTCGTCTCGCACCAAATGCGACCTGTGTGAACACGAAGTCTGCTCTGGACTTGGAGCCCAGATATTCGATCTGCGAAAAAGCGGATCGAGCCCAGGAAAAGAGACGGTAGCTGCCCAGGTCCGTGCTTGGGAAGCGTCCGCAAGACGTCTGTGTGCGTGTGAGTGTGTGGCTGGCCTCATCCAGCTCCCCTCTAGCCCACCGTGGAATTCACCGGTACCACCCCTTCGGACAACGCAACGGAAGAGGCCGTAACTCCCGGACAGTGAAAGATTAGACACTCCCTCCACCCACTAGCTTCTCAGTATTGCAATCTGGTAACTCGGTAGTAATTCAGGATTTTAGGAGTTCAGCTTTCAATTGTCTAGTAATTGTTTTTCTGCCGTGTATTCGCTAGGTATTTTTGCATTTTGCCGCCCGCGCTCCGGCAAAGTGGAGTGCTAAGGCTATTTATTGTCACGTTTCGGTACTTGTGAACCCGATTATATTATTTCCGTTTCTATTTAAATCATTGTTTTAATTAAACTTTGTTATTTTAAGACTTGCGTTACGTCCTCTTCATTGGCAAGACCTCAACGCGGTGTAGGCCGGTCGACTGATCAGCAGTTCTTTCTTTATTTTCTGTTTATAGTGAACAAAAAACCTGTGCGCGTGCGACGGCTTATGGCATTAGGTGGCGACGTTGGCTGATTCACACCAAGAGCACTCTAATTGCAAATAAACATGTGCAGGTTTTTGCACTCTTGACCCTCTTGGAATTTCATAAAAATATTTCCCCAGATCGATAACTCTCTTGCACCCCTTGACTCAATCATAGATCATGACTTTTCTGATTGCGGATGAGCCGTCGCAAGAGATCCT
The DNA here is from genome assembly GCA_013358835.2 of Ixodes persulcatus. Taxonomy (NCBI): domain Eukaryota; kingdom Metazoa; phylum Arthropoda; class Arachnida; order Ixodida; family Ixodidae; genus Ixodes; species Ixodes persulcatus. The sequence continues at coordinate 100,493 of JABSTQ010010976.1, read as the reverse complement.
GTTGGAGCGACTTGAGTAGCGCCCGAACGCACATTTGGCAGTAGCCTTCGACACTGAACCGCTTACGCTACCTAAATCCCCTCTAACTCAACCTTGATTTCCACTCATTCGCCATTGTTTTTCGAGACACAAGCTATTATCGTTCCGCCCTAGACACGCCCGCCATCAGTTGCGGCAGAAGCTTTCGCAATGTCGCTTGTTCCAAGCGATGCCCAGAAAAATAAATCAAACTATTTTGTCAGCAAGTTTTCGAGTGATGCCCAGAAATATGAATCAAATCATTTTGTCAGCCAGGTACTAATATTAAACTACTAATTTGAAATGGTAGGCAATGGACATCTAACCAGCCAAGTATAACACCCTAATATAGATCGGACGCGCCGCAACGTTCAGTTTTCATTGGCAATATCAGCCACATCAGCGATGAAACCAAATTCACGTGCTATATTTAGAGTGCTTTGTGGCGCCTTGGCATTAATATGCAGTGCTTTGTGGCGACTGGGCATTAATATGCAGTGATCACATGCACTTGAGCGCAGGCTCAGCTGTGCAAGGTGCTTTGTGCACAAAACCAATTGCACTCTGAAAGATCAATCAAAGGTGCTCTGGCGTTTTCTTCTCACAGCACTGCCCAAAAGCTTTTAAATGAATCATAAATGCAGTCACCGTATGGGCATTTTTTTCATTATGTAAACAATGCCTAAAGCTAATCGCATTCTTTATATCGAAACACTCTAGATATGTGAGCCCTCGTCCTACGACCACTTGTTCCTAAAAGCAGCACGTAGAGGAGGCTGTGCAATTCGACGTTAAAGGCATGCTAAATAGCGAGTTTTGGAAGGTCATGTTTTCAGGAAACGATACCTGCATCGGGAGCTCGTGCTGGCACTTCAAAGCATGCTCCGAAGCGCGTCTCTCAATATGGCCTACTAAAACTCCGTATTGATAGAAAAGCTTGCGGTTCTAAAGTTCTGGTTAGTAAACAGATGCAAACCATGAGCGTCGACAAGGGCGCTTCCGAGCATGTGTTTGACGTTGACATGTTTCCAGACCAAAATCAATTGGAGCTGTGAACATAAACACTCCTTCATAGACAATCGAAAAATCTACACGGCGTGTTTTGAAACTGTAAGAATAAGCTTGCTCCAGAACGAATGCACTGGAAGCTTTTGAAAGCTTCCAGCTTTATAAGGCTGGAAGCTCTGCTTTGGAAGCTTTAGAAAAGAGCTTTAAAAGCAGCGTTTCCATCACTTTAATGATAGCATAGTTGTGTTTGAACTACTGCAGAACAAGACGGAATTGCGATCCAGAAACTTAAAGCTTTTTTTTTAGTTCTAAACATAAAAGCTTCATTGGCGTACAGACCGCGACACTGTTAGTACGAACAAACAACAGCCGGCATTTATGCATTTCTAGGAGAATTTAACGCCTGTCGTCGAAATAACTACTGTGATTATGTGTTCTCACAGATTCAAAGGAGTGATGTCCTGTTCGTGCTGTGTCATGCAGTGTATATCAATCACACTCATGTGAACTAGAACTGTAACATTCTCGTCAATTTTTATTTTCAGTCTCATTGAGCTTCAAGTCAGCTTATAAGCGAGCTCAGCAAAAGGTTTACGACTCTTTTGTACGATGAGCTCATCATTGCAGCAAGTGTTCTGGACCGACGACAAAAGTTGAGGGTCTTTCAGGCAACTTTCGCCGAAGGGCTGCCGAAATACTTGGCGGCAGACGCAACGACAGTCGTCAAGAATCTGCCTCACTTTCTGGAAAAGGTATGAGCTTTTTTGCTCCACTTGTGTAGTCAGTTAGATGTAAAGAGTGTGACTTATTCTAAATACTCTAAAAGGTCCCTGCACGTATACTTTACCGCATATCATGCGAAGGCTCGTTCACAGCGACATACAGGGCACGTCCAGTGCATGACGAGACCTAAAACATGGTTTGTCTCGAAGATCTGACCATTGCATGAAGAATGAGCATGACGTTTCACATAGCCATTTCTCCTGCACATGTTATATCTTAGGGTGAAATCACTTTAGCACTCCATCGATCTATCGTAATTCCTAAGCCTTGCGGTAGAAATAGACACGAAGGTGTTAAACGATGTATCACAGACACACAATATTGGAAACATACATTAATATTGGACAATAATTAAAACAAGTACTGCCAATGGTGTTCTCATCTGACGCAAGACACAGGAAAAAGTAGGGGGATGGTTCCCAATTAGGAGGGCATTTTCGAGTGTGGTGTGTGTTTATTTCAATTTTTGTCAATTAAGTTTCCACGCTACATAGATGGCACCACCAACTGCCCCAGGGATATACTGTTGCCAAGTGGCACCACTAGCCACCATTGGGCCCAAGCCTTCAGACTAATGGCCCCGGGGCACTTGACCCCCATGTTGTTTACCGTTACATAAACAGTATGTCTTTAGAAGTTGACCCCGCCTGACGTCTCTTTCCTTCCGGGGCTCCCGCACCCCCGGTTCCGCCGGTCACCACCTCGTCATGCAAGACCCTCGTCTTTTCCGCAGGCCCGCGTGGGCTCTGTTTTTCTTTATTTTCACGGGTGGATTTATTTACTTCATTTTTGGCGAACGAGTATGGGATTATTTTTTTCGCATTTCGTAACCCGCTGCCGTTTAGGCCTGTTACGTTTCGCAGCCGGTGCTGCTTCGAGTCCCTCGGCGGGAGTCTTGTTTTGTATAACAATGACCCACCGCAGTGTTTTTATTTTTGTCCGCGGGACGTTTTTTTTTTTTTTTAAACAATCAAGGGCGCCTTTGTTTGTTGCGTCCTAAGATGGCGGCTGCGCAGGGTCGCGTTCCCGCTGACTTTCTCCGTACGCCCGGTGAGTCGGTAATACCGTGGCTCACATGGAAGCGCAACTTCCCAAACTACGTAGAGCCGATCGACGCCGAAGATTTTCCGCCGAAACGGAAGAAGGCGATTTTGTTATCCTTCTTAGGAGAGGAAGCAAATCGCGTCGGTGATGCGTTCGACTTGGCGGGTCTAGCCGCTATCACGGCACAGGATGAGTTTTACGTTTTGTTGTCCGCTCTGGACACCCACTTCACTTCCGCTCAAAATGTCGTAGTTGAACGTAGAAAGTTTGTCACGAGGGTATAGGGTCCAGGGTCCAGGCGAGACCGTCCTCGAGTATCTTGAGGCGCTCAGCTTAGCTTCCTTCTGCGGTTACGGTGAGGCTTTGGAAAGCCGCGTCGCGGAGATGTTCATTTTGGGGATCCGTAACACAGAAGTGCAAGATCGTCTAATCAGAGTCCGGCGGAGCTAACGCACCTAGCCTCAAGCATGCTGTCCAGCTAGCGCAGCAGTTCGAGCGGACGTCTCGTAATTGCGATCTCTTTTAACGCTTGTCGTAAGACTCGACTCCAAACGCGTCGTACGTGGTACAGAGCATCCAAGATGGCCGCCGTCGCGACAGGGAGGGTTATCATGGCGGGCGGCCACCCCATCACGGTCTTCTTCTCCGAGATGCAAGTGACCTCCCCCTTCTTCATCAAGACGCGAGCGGCCCTTTCCTCCTTCCCCACCGCGTCGGGACCGCCGGGAACCGCGAGCTCGCTCTTGCCCGTTGGTCGGTTCGCACCCACGTGACCCTCCCCCCGGCAGCACGTCCTCTTCTTCGCGAGGGAGGATGTTTTTTCTGTGGTAGAAGAAACCACCCAAGGGAAGAATGTCCAGCATCCGGAGCTACGTGTTTCTCACGTGGCCGTGTGGGACAATTTGCCAATGTATGCCGAAGTCGTCCAAGGGGCGACCATGATCAACGTCAAGTGGCCCTTCCTGCTAGGCGGCAAGCCTCCGTACGCAACTACTACCAGCGTCGGCAAGCAGAGCCTGGTCCGACAAGGACCCCCGTGCAAGGCGTCCTCACGCTCTCAGACGACGACGACGACAAGCTGCGACCCAGCATGTACACGGTGGGGTCGCCCGGTGGTCGTCTGGAGCAACGACCTGGTCCTCAGCACCGAAGCTTCACGGCCGATGTGGAGGTGAACGGTTTCCCTCTCTCCATACTCATTGATACCGGTGCTGAAGTTTCCCTTTTGTCGGATGCGAGTTTTAACCGCATCAATCGGAGCGGCCGCATCAAGTTATCAAAGCCGTTGCGCACTTTGGTGCGCTACCTCAAAGGTTCGATTCCGGTTTCGGGACGCTTCCACGCGAAAGTCATGTTCAACGATCACTTCGCGACGATCCTGTTACACTACAACTTCCTGATGGAGTACCGCAAGGGAGCTGGCAACACCGTCGCAGACGCACTGTACCGTCTGCCTGTCAAGGACACCAAAAATGGCACAGTTTCCAGAAGAAGTTGTCTCCATTGTCTGCGTCTCACTGAACCAGCGCGACTTCCAAGACGAAACAGCTCGTGGCCCCTCTTCTGCCGCAAGTCATGCAGTACATCTCGTCGACGTGGCCTGCTGAAGACAAGCTGCCTCCAGGGCTCAAGCCATACTTCGCAGTCCGAGAACAGCTGTCACAGGTGGATGGGTTGCCGTTTCAAGCAGAAAAGATCGTCGTGCCGACCAGTCTGCGTGACCATGTCATCGAGATAGCGCACAAAACACATCAAGGGATCACGAGGACCACAGGCCTCATCAAAGAACTCTACTGGTGGCCTCAAGTATCTCTACACATCAAACAATATGTACAACACTGCACCATCTGTCAGTCTACGGACAAACCTGCGAAGACATACCGAGCACCTCTACAGCCAGTCAATTTTCCATCTTGTCCTTGGACGAAGTTAGGTATGGACATCGTTGGTCCGTTCAAACGCGCTCCGCGCAACAAACGTTTCTTCATATCTCTTGTGGACTACCACAGCAAGTGGCCGGAGGTCATGAGTGTCCACAACGTCACAACTGTGTCTGTAATCGACTTCCTGAAGTTGGTCTTTGCACGAGGGGTTGCCGGAAGAAATATTCAACGACAACAGGCCCCAGTTCACCTCTAAAGAACTCACAGAATTCTTGAAGACTCAGGGTATCCATCATCTCAGGGCATCCCTGTACCATCCTCAAGCGAATGGACAGGTGGAACGCTTCAACCGCGTCTCGAAGTCCACCATTCAGTTGGCTGTCGTAAAGCAACAAAACCTCCGAGAAGCAGTCACGGAATACTTGGGAGTGTACCAGAGAACTCGTCATGCTGCGACAGGAGAGACTCCCGCGTTCTTGCTTTACGGCAGGGACCATTGCAACCGTCTTTATCTTTCGGGGCGTCCAGTCCCCCCGCACCAACCTCCAAGGTCCATAGTCCAAGAGAGGCTTCCACACACAGTCAAGAAATACCAAGAACGCAGGCAGATGTACTCAGACAGAAGACGTGCTGTCAAGCGACCTACTTTCCTTCATGGACAGACCATTAAGGTCAACAAACCTCGTCACAGAGGAAAGTTACAGATGAAGTATGCTTCTCCTAAGAAGATCCAAGATCAAGTGGGTCCAGCTACATACCGGCTGGACGATAGATCCACCTGACATGCTTCCAAGTTAACTCACACAACTCTTCAACCTTCAGGAACCAGAGCATCTTGGTTTCGGAAGGATTTGTTCCCCCTAGACCCCCACTTTTTTCCTGCACTAGTTCCGCCTGCACTTTTGCCGGCTCACCCAGAGCCTCCTGTTCCTGGTCCGGCCAGCCCGGACACCACCAATCCAGACCCCGAGGGTCAACGTCCAGACTCTAGCCCGAGTTCTGAGGACTCCCCTTTTCTTCCCGAAAAGAACGCTCAGTCACCCGAGCAGAACCTGTCTCGGACGTCGGCAGACAACAGCTGTTCAGACGCCAGCTGGTCAGATGCCAGCTGCACAAAGACTGCTACTGAAGGTGCACCTTCTAGCACCTCCTTTGGCGGTGCACCAGTACCAGTGCCAGTGCCGTTCCCTGTTGGAGTGTCGCCGGCAACACTCAGTGAGCCGACACCCAGGTTGGGTCCTCCAGAGACCCAGACCCAGGGTCCAGACACATCTACCCCCCGCCAAGAGAGTCGCCCGCGTTGAACTCAGCGACTAATGGTAACACTAAAGGAACTCTTAGATTAATTTTGACAAGTGTATAGGTGAAACAATAAACAATAGACACCACTCATAGCCAACCTCAGTGAATTTTGTTTTGTGGTGAAAATAACTGCATTTCAGAAGACATGACTATTTTCAGTGTTTTACATGTCAACAAACATTTTTTATGTGAAGTGTTTGGTTTGTCTTTCTCGCAACATGCAGTAAGAAGTGTGTAACTGGCTACTTGCCCAGTGTTCTGCCCAATTTCTTTTGTCCAATTATTGTTTTATTCTGCCCTTAAGGCTTTGGCCTTATGAGATGTCATGTGTGTTAAACTGCATTTCTTGTCGCTTAGGCGACATTGCCGCAAGTGTTAGCTCATTTATTCTTTGCATCTTCTAATTATGTTTTCATATAATACTCTTAACTGATGCTGTCCATTTAGTCTAGTCTTTCCTCTTCTCTGAGCAACATTTTTGTCTTTAAAGAGAACACAGCTTGTTGCTTTTGTATAAGGAGAGGTGTGCATTTTTTTTTCTAAGAAAGAGAAGAATATGGGTTTAATTTTTTTTAAGGAAAGAAAACGTGTTGTATTTCATTTTTCTCAATTACGTTTCCACGCTACATAGATGGCACCATTAAGTGCCATATGGATCTACTGCAGCCAGGTGGCACCACCTAGCCACCATTGGGCCCGTGCCTTCAGACTAATGGCCCTGGGGCGCTTGACCCCCATGTTGTTTACCATTACATAAACAGTACATGTTTGGAAGTTGACCCCGCCTGACGTCTCTTTCCTTCCGGGCCTCCCGCGCCCCCAGTCCCCGCCGGTCACCACCTCCTCATGTAAGACCCTCGTCTTTGCCGTAGGCCCGCGTGGGCTCTGCTCTTTATTTTCACGGGTGGCCGTCATTTACTAGTGTGCCACTCGCCGTTCTGGACCACAACCTAAGTCTCTTGTCGCACTCAGTGCCATCACGGTACCCCTCTTGAGTGCCCCAATTAACCAAAACCACCTGCAGTTATCAAAGCGTCTTCTCTGCCCTCTCTTTCTTGGCAAGACATCATCACACTAAGGCACCGCGGAACCAGCGAATGGGCACCCAGCATCCGCTAAGGCTCTAATTGAACACGAGAGACAAACGCCGACGCAGCATTTGGGTCTCATCTGTTGCTGCACTCAGTCATGGTGTGGCAATGCCAAAATTCGGGTGAACAGGCTCGCAGCTTTCTTAAATGTCGGATGTGCCTCCACTGCCAAGTCGCGCCACACAAGCTTTACTTTAGCTTAGGCAGACCTAATTTTTGTAATGAGGCATGCTTTCGCTTAATAAATATTATTTTTGAATGCTTGGTCTCGTCCCATAACTCGTTGCAGGCTTTGACGAACCCAACAATCTAACTTTCTGCAGCTACACGTGCCATTGATTATAATTATTTTTAATATTATTATCATTTGTGCTGTTGACTCTACTCGTCTTAAAACGCACGACAGTGCAGTAGAGAGTCATACATTTTATAGCTTACCGGCACATTGTTATCTCTCTCCTAGGATGCCGGTGACGACACCGAACCAGTTGCTCGAACCAGTGGCACGCCATTGCGGCCTCCTGATGCACCTCCCACGCTATGGGATGCGCACGATATGTTCCAGCTCCTGGATCTTGTTAGCCCAGTCGAAGTAGAAGAACAATCAGAGCTTGACGCATACCTGAATACCGGGTGCACCAACGATGAAATCTTAGCGTTTTGCAAGAAAAATGAAAGCAATTACCCTAAGCTGGCACAGTTGGCAGTGATCTGCATGGGTGTTCCCGTCTCCTCTGGAGCTGTGGAGAGATTGTTCTATACGTCCGGCGCACTCCAAAGAGTGCGCCCAGCATCCCCGCAACCACGCACAGCCAAATAAATTATCATGGAGGGAGAACATGTTAGGGCAAAACAATATTGGACCACAAGTGGCACAAATGTAATTTACACGACAGGCTGCATTTCTCTAGATATGCGAATAACCTTCCATGCTTATACAATAAAAGAAAATATGTGGTTTGTTTTGTAACTCCAATGATAGTTCACCCCCATCTTTAAAATAGAACGCCTTGCACTGTCAGAAATATGACCACAATTGTATCTTCATAGACAAATATGCATACGACTTAAAATAAAATTTGCACAACACCCCCATAGAGTGGTAGCCAGCCGGTGATGTACCATCACTCAACCCCATGAGCGAGAGTGAAGTGCTGAAGAAGGCCCGTTATTGTGAGAACACGCCATCCTGGGGTGATAGGTTCACCTGGCACCACTGATTGGCCGTCGACCCCAGATGTCGTTTCCTCAAGGCGGAATTTAACATCTGCCACCAGTAGAGGGCCCTTCCAGACCCCTTGCAGAAGTTTCACACAATACTTGTCTCCACAAAGGGAAACCCAAGTGACATCACCATTCGGTGTTCATCGTCCGTGTGGGAACCATGGAATCTCGTTACTAGGACTGCTCCACCTTCACCGCTTTGGGGCAGATCCTTGTGACGACGGGGCTCCCCATAGACCAACTGTTTCGGTAGATGTTAGTTTAACCCGTGGCCAGAGAGGCTGTGGAGATGATTAGGGACACAGAAGAGATGGAGATTTTTCATATTTGGCGTATCTCTCAGAACTGAAGCTGGTGTCGAATTCCTTTTACTCTGCAGCCGCAAACCCACTGCTACACTTGTGGCTACACAGTCTCGGCAGCCTGTTACTGGCTGAACGCTTACTTAATGCGAGGTATCCGAGTGATACCAACTTCAACGGAATCCTGGCGAACACTGTTCTTCTGGCGTTTGTCCGCCGACGCACCACCGGCTTCGTTACGTCGTTCACCGACACGCAGGAACAAGCCGATGCAGAAGGCCGTGAGATGAGCAAGCCGGAAACAGCCATCTCTTTTCAAGGGATGCCATCCACCATCAACGCAGTTGACTGGTTTACACCGGTGCTTTTTTTTTAGCTGCACTAAATTTAGAAAAAGATAATGTAAGATAGAGTAATTTGAGCCCTGGGGCATTGTTAATGGCCGTGGCGGCCTCTAGAAAACCGGTGAAATGTATCCACTAAACTGTTTTAATTAACTTTTTAATTTTTCACTTGAGGGTGCATAATGTAATGCATGGTGCGGCTGACAATCTGGCATTCACCTTCGTATCAATGGCGGGTTACATCGCACTGTTTATTGCCGCTGGAAGATTGTAATTGCCAAAAATGTGTACTTTTGCAGGATGGCGAGTTCGTGTTGGTTTATTGTGAGGTGCAAAAGAAATTCAAGGGGTGGAATAAAACCAAAGTCATCTTTCTGCTCCTCCCATTCTTTTGTTTCTTGGTTCATTTTGGTTCATTTTTGGGGCACACTCACAGAGCAACATAATAAGCTGAAAACGTTCAGCCGTCAAAGGGTGCCAGATGACCATTGGCTGCCTTTATTGACAATGCATTGTTAATTACAAACCCTGTTTTCATGCTGCAATCGTAAATAGTTACTTCACTCTTGTTCTTGGTTTACCATTCAGTCAGTCGAGATTATAACATGGGATGGCTACATTACATCACAGATGTCATGCCAGCCAAGGCTACAGAAGCAAATTTATGGACTAGTTCCTATGCAAAGGGGTACAATGAAATTGTCACATGTGCAATGCAGATCAAATTTTTCAATACATTCTAGCTTCCCCTAGAGACCTGTCGCTGCTGGGAGATCTCAGAAACGGGAGCCTCCAGAGAAACGACCAGCTCTCCGACTGACAGTGCCACATCAATGAATGTGCCGGTCTCATCACTGGGTAGTGGACAAGCTTGTTCATCAAGCCCCCCTGCTTCATGTTCTGAGAGCGAGACGGGCGAGTTCAACTGCACCAACTCGGACACTGAGGACAGTTCAGCAGAGGACGGCGGTACAGTTACTTCCAAATACAGTCACCATGATGAGTGTCCGCGGTATGAAGGCAGCCGTTTCACCAACACCGGGGCTTGTCTAATTCTCGTATTGATATTTTTCAAGTTACGGCTAACGAGGGAATGTTTGGGCCAAATCCTCTCTGGTTTCTCGGCAATGCTACCGTCTTCTAACACACTTCCAGACACAACTTTCAAATTTTTTAAGCTCCTCTCACAATTCCAGAGGGGAAAAGGAGTTCTTAACCACTTTTACTGTCTTAACTGTCAAACATACCCAGCCGAGGAAGCGACAGTCTGTCCAACTTGTGATCAGGCCTGAAGGAGCAAGGGCACTTTTCAGCAAATGAGACACACTAGGATCATTTCTTGAAGACGACAGAATATACGCCTACTTCCCCAAAACCTCCGGCAGTACAAGTGACAAGCCAGTTAAGGATATTGTCAACGGCTTAATATATCAAGAACAGCCTGCTCAATCATCCAGATTAAACTCCTCACTCCTGCGGAACACTGATATTGTGCAGGTCTTCAAAAGCTCAAATAAATCACTCTGGCCAGTTCATTGTATCATCCCTGAGCTACCGCCACTAGTCCGAAAGAGATTCCAAATTTTGACGTTCCTGTGGTTCGGTGTGAAGCCATTGATAAACATATTTATGAAGCATTTTGTCCTGGGAGTGATGGAGCTCGCCCCTAACAGACTAACTTGGCGACATCCCGAGACGGGAAGGACCATAGGTTCATACATAAAAGCCCCCGTCTCATTTGTTGAAGCAGCTGCACGACCAATGCTCCAAGCCATCAGGCAGTTTAAGGGTTTGTAAGGGTGCTCCTTTTGTTTCAATATTACGGCAAATTCTGTAATATCTAAAATGTGCATTATGTCGTAGAAGAATATATATCAGAAACACCTGATACAATTATATAGAAACAGTGAAGCACAAACAAGAACAATTTAAAAATACAACAGAGTAGAAAATGTGCCATACCACTGCAGTAAACCAAACAAAAATGTATGGTGTGCTAGGTATATTTTATTTTTTCTCCAAATTTTTTCTTGGGTTCCCGAGACCAATTTGCCAAATAAGGTGGATTCGTTATCGTTTAGACCAGTGGTTCTCAACCACTGATGTTTTGCGAACCCCTTGTGGATGAGCGAAGATGATGGAGGACCCCATTTGTGGTGAGGGGAAGGAAAAGTTATTGATTAATTATGATAGTGATTCAATAAATGGATATAAATAAGGGCTAGTGTGAAGTAGACTTCTCGTATTGACGTATACACGAGAAAACTCACACAAGAATCAAAACATTTATTTTTAATCTGAAAAAAGAACACTTTTATTGCCAGGAGGCAGGGCTTCGTGGACCACTAGGATGACTTCGCGCACCCCAAAGGGTCCTCGGACCCCCATTTGAGAACAACTGATTTAGACGTTTATGATCATTTCCAGTATTTTGCTACTGACGTCAATAAACTAGCAAAACAAACAGCTGTTTCATTTTAGGGAAATCTAAAATCATACAAAAGGTTTTCAAAATATTATCGCTAATTATGTGATTATAACAAAGTGATTTTTATTGTAACAAGTGGGAGCACTGCGGTGAGTAACCAATTTATGAGGACGATTGCTCTTGTGAACTTAGCATTCACATGTCAAAAGTAATAATTAATCACGCACTAAATGTTTACATTAAATTATACCAATCGCTTTAGCCACGTTTACATGAATGCGACTTCAGCGCATCGACTCCAATCGTCCTTCGAATGAAACCAACGCGGCAACGTTTACATGAATGCACATTCCCGGCATCAGCCGCGCCACGTAACCACGTTTTCCGGTGCATCGCGTGTGAAGGCCTTTCGATGCGTTCGGCGAGCATAAAGTTTGTGCCCTCCGTCTTCGATGCTGTGCAAGTCACGAGACGGAAGAAGCATCAAAACCCATGCGTTTTGGGCTCTGCGCCAGGTAGCCTGGCCACTCTGGACCAGATGCGACGTGTGTGCGCATTCCCTGGCGAGCGAGATCGCTTCCAACCGCTAGTGAGGTGTTCTTTGAGGACGCCACCGCGCCTCACCAAACCTCGCCAACAGAGACCGGACCTCGAGGTCGAAAGGCTCCGGCGCAGCTGCAGGAACGGCACCGAGGTAGGAGCTGCTCGTTCTGCGCTACCATGCAATGCTCAGAGCTCTCGGCGTCGTTCGTGTTTGCGACGAAGCCTTTAAGGACTCCCTCGGATGCGCAAGTCGTACTAGGCAAGGCTTGGACAGGGGCCGCTCTCACCGAGCAGCTCAGCTGTATTCCGCTCATTTAAGATGGCAATAAAAGCTAGCGTTTCTTCTTGGGAGAGAACTGCAGGCTTTGTACTAGGTGTGCGATGTATGGACGATTTATTTCCTAACATCCACAATATTACAGTTTTGCAAGAAATAGAGAAGTTGAGCCAAAACAAGTTCAAATTTGCATAAACATGTTCAAAGTGGTAATCTTCTAGCCATCTTTCAAAATCTAAACTTTGTTACATATGTGGTCCTCACTTTTCTACTGCGACTTTTTAAGTGTGCTACTGTTACACAAGTTTTTAAAACTATTGTGGCTCTCGCAGCATTTCACATTCCTCCAATGTAAAAGGGTTGTCACAAAAGGTTGTGCAACACTGCTGCAGTCTACCCCAGTACAGTGTATTTAGGCACTTTTTTTTCCTACATCAGAAGTTGTGGGCAGTACTAGAAAAGCCACTGGCACATGTGTACAGGCCTGGGCAGTGCAGCTTAGCTGCAGAAGAGCAAGTGCAAACAACCTCGTTTAACAGTTGTGAGCCTGTGCCCTTCCCAGCACTGCACACAACTTTCGAGATAGGACATCGATGGCACTGTCTGTGAATGAATGAATTTGGGGTTTTCTGGCGCAGCAGCAACGTAGGCCATAGTGCGCCAAACACAGGGTGAGTAAATATCACTCGACTAAAGATTTATTATTGCAATGGATCAAAATATCAAATATAACTTTAAAAGATTGTAGTTTAAAGTCGACGTAAAATATTAATGTTTTCTGATGGCACTGTCTGTACTCCTGCTCACCTTTCCTCACATGGAAGGCATTGTATCTGCAGCAGCTTTGGAAGCACTCTGGCCAATCGTAATATTTCCATTAAATTATTTTTATAATCAGCTATCTTGAAGAATCCTTTCCTTATTTTATGTTGCTAAAACTTAATTACAGAGAAGTGGCATAAAAGGTTAGCTTACAATAGGTTTAAAATTAGTGCGCCTTTACACACACTGCTTTTGGAAGCTACATTGCTCACTTGACTTTAGGATTTCTTGTACTCATTGCATTGATGGTTTAATTTGCTAACATGTATCATTTTAGAAGTTATTTGTTCGTCACCTTGGGATTACTTTCGTGCCCAACACTCAATAATGGATATGCCATCAATAAAATGCTTCGCGAGTCTATTTTTTTTTCTTTGCGGCTATTTTTACAGCGGTTGTCTGTGCCAGGCTCCGCCACCCGAGAGGAGGGGACAAGAACAAGGAACAAGAGCCACCGAACACGACTTGGGACATAGAAAGGGCTCTGTCAAAGTGGCTAGCATCTGCGCCCGATAGGGAAGGAGGGCGGCAGCTGCGGGCCGTCCCCAAGGGCAGATCCTTCTCCGACCCCCATCGTAACCCTGATTGACCAGTCTGGCGGCCTTCAGAGTGGCCAACACAAGGATGGTGGAGCCCGCAGTTCTCACAATTTTGAGAACGCTAGCAGCCCCCTTCATGCTTCCGGCCCCCACACCCCCAACCAAGCCCCTCCGCAACCCCTTGTTCAAGTCAAAGGTGGTCGGACACATCAGATTCCCCCTGAAATGCATCCATAACCAGTTAAAAAGAGTTTCACATTTGATGTCATAGTCGTTCACATTCTTACGTATTTCAACAATGGCTATTTCGATCACATAATGGTTGAACGATAACGGCCAAGAAACAATCTGAAAGACGGCTGTAAAACAATTTAAATGATGGCCAGAAAACGGTTAGCAATATCGGCCGGAAAACAGTTGGCGATATTGGTCACAAAACTTTCATCGTGATCGATTCATGTTATTGGACCGATCTGGAGCCGTGGTGCAAATCATTAGAGGACCATTATTTCTTAAAACTTGGGATATTTGTCCATTATTTGTCCAATATCTTCATGCTGGCTGGTGTCCTTCCCAAGGGGGCCATACGACTCCTATGGTAACTCCAAAGAAGGCTGGGTGGAGGAGGCGGGTCTTCACCTTCCAAACACAGAGATGACTGACAAAACTTTGGAGCGCAAGCGACAGGTATCGGAAGGCTTTGAGGGATGGAAGGTTCCAAAAAGGTGTCCAGACGCAAAGCCCTAAATAACATTAGGGACTATGTCCCGAAAGAACTTTTTAAATTGCTATCGGCCCAGGTGCAGCTCAGGTCTCCGAGCAAAAAAAGGAGGAGGTGGTTCGAGGAGATTAAGCAGTTCGCTCTCAACCTTTACTTTCACGGGCCAAAGGCCTACAGGGTTCTATCTTGAGTGTATGAGCTGCCCATGGAAAGGTCCCTCAGAAGGTGGCTGTCATCTATTTCCATGAAACCAGGATTAATGACTTGTGTCCTAAGCTCAAAAGTATAACTGAGAATTGGCAGTCCACTGATCAGGTATGTTCTTTAATGTTCGATGATATTTCCCTGAGGAGGCATCTGCAGTATGACATTGCACATGACGTCGTAATTGTCTTCGAAGATGACGGCACCAGAAGGACCAAAGCTGTGGGCAGTATGGCACTGGTGATACTCCCCTCTGGTATTGTGAAGAACTGAGTGCAACCTGTGGCTTTTGCCATTTCAAAAAGGCAGACAAATTCATCTGCTATTCGGACGCTCTTGATTGGCATCATAGAACAGCTGCAAGAAGCAGGTATTACTGTCAAAGCTATTATCTGCGATCAAGGGGCAAACAATGTCAGCTTGGCTGGCCTGCTAAATGTGTGAACCGATGAGCCATTCTTTGAAGACAAAGGCATGAAAGTTTATTTCCTCTATGAGATGCCACACCTGATGAAGAGCACAAGAAATAACCTTCGTGCTCACAAATTGCAAATTGGATCAGACTCTACTGATTGGACTTACATTGAAACACTGTTCAAAATGACTCATGACACTTCTCCTGACGGCACTGCTGCACCTAATTATTATCTAAAAACCAGTTTGGCAAAAAAACTAACGAAAAAAAAATTTATCAGAAGCCTTTCAATGACATGAGTCAGGTCTGCCACACAGGTGATGGGTGAGTCAGTTGCCTGGCATTCTTGACTGCTTGCCATCAAGGAATTGCCAGCTGCAGCCAAACCAACAGTTGACTTCCTCGAAAGGATAGAGGAGCTCTTTGATTGCTTAAACAGCTCGGTTGTCAAGCAACCGGGAGACAAGCTGCATTTTGCAATCGAAGAGCAGTCCAAACATGCCCCCTTCCTTGAGCAGTGCCTACCTTGGATAGAAAGCTGGAGGTTTGATTCCGTGGACAGACGGCAACCCCATACCATCAAAAGGATGGCAGGTTACAACCAAGGCTGTTCTCCCCCCTTGGGGCAAACTCCACCAAGATCTTGGCTTTGAGCCCCTCTTGACCTGCAGATTGCAGCAGGATCCGCTCAAGAACCTTTTTGGGATTGTAACGACAACCCAACCGTGTTACAGTTCATTGCTGGGTTGAAGCACATTATGCTTAGGAAGTTGTTTAAGTTATCTGAGAGTATGAACTGTGAAGACAACACCAGCTTTCTCCTGGCAGAGTTGAGCACTTCTCCTGTGTCTGTCCTCACAATAGGAGCTGCCCAACTCCTTGATCTTTGAAGGTCACAGGCTATGCGGACAATGTCTCGCTATTTATACGGCACTCAGACAGCATTATTGCTATATTTTGACTGTACGAGGAGCATGCCGCCCTTTCCAGGGCCCAGCTGAACATGTAAAAGAGAAAGGCCCTCCTTTTCGGCAGTTTTTCTGACCCACATCTAGGTGGCGCCCCGATGACTGCAGCTGTCCGGGCCCTGGCGTCCTTTTCGACTGCTCCGGTGTGTTGTCCGACACTTGGGCAGGTATTGTTGCAGACGTAGTGCACCGTGCTACGTTGGCGTCTCGTTTTTCACTCCCCTTTCGGGACTGCACGCACATAATAAAGTCCGTACTCTGTGCCAAACTCTGGTTTGCGGTGCGCATTGCACACCCGCCTGCAGCCATTGCCTGCCACCTCGACTCCGAAGTCTTTCATTCTTCTGGAAGCAGCGCACGGAGCTTGTCGTTTGGCAGGCTCTTCGTCTCCCTCGCATTGTCGGGGGTTGGGGACTGCCGTGTTTGGTAATGTTTAGTCAACTCCTTGCACTTCGCAGTTTCTTGGAGCTGTTGGAATCGTCCAACTACCCTTGTTGCAGCCTCGTCCTTTACTGGCTCGGCACTCACTGGCGCATCTTGGTGCCTTGGGGCTTGGAAACCTCTGCCCCAGCAGCTCGTGGCCAAGGTACCGGATGCCTATGCCCTCAACACACCTGTTTTGAGTCTCTACGAGGCTCTCTGTGCACCAGAGGTCCCGCTCCTCCACCAGGTGCAGAGCCGCACTACAGACTGGGTGTGTGCCCTGTCCCCGGACCTCCCCGTAGCTCAGGTGGACGTCCACTGGAGGCTCGGTTGGGGTGTCCTGCCCTTCCGGGATCGCCTCGCACAGTGGGGTGTCTCGGCGTCCAAACTGTGCTCCAACTGCGGTGCTCTAGAGACAAATGGACACATTGTGTTTGACTGTGTCGTTGCCTGAACATTTTGGACACTGGTCAGCCGCATGTTTGCGCTCCCACTAGTCAGACACTTCCGTGCGCACCCCCGCAGCTCCAGACTTGTGTTTGCGGCCACCTGCTTTATTTTGTGGGAAAATCGAAATACTGCTGTCGCCCGAGGGCATCAGTTCAAGTGTATGTTCCCAATGCCTCGCCGGCTGCATTACCTTCTACTTTAACACCTCGAGGGCACCTTTTTTTCCCTCAAAGAGGAGTTCCTCACGCGCAGGCACACAGATTTCATCAGCACCTGCTCCCAAACATCTGGTCCTTGAGGGGCACGCTGCCGCTGTGATTATCACGATATCCGTGCTTCTGCCGCGGAACTGGCCTTTGGGCTGTTTCTAGCGGTGAGGCCTCCAGCTACGTCATTTATAGCCTAGTGCTAGCCTATCAGTTATCCTCTGTATAATTTTGTCCTTGTTTATCCCATTGGTATATCTTTGCACCTTTTTAAAAGGTGCAAAGATATACACACAAGTTGCCACCCAAGAGAAATTTATTGACAAAAACCATGAAAGTAAAATTTTTACTTTCATGGTTTTTGTCAATAAATTTCTCTTGGGTGGCAACTTGTGTGCAAACACCGTAGGAACGATGTCCCGGTGGTTTGGATCAGATGGCGGTTTCCTTATGCATTAGGGAGTCTCAGTGCTGGGAACAAACATTGCAGTGGAAACTGCGCACTTACCGTAGGATGCCGTGTATCCACCCATTCCCCACTAAGCCCCCACCCCCAAAATGTGAAACATCTAAAAAAATATGCACAGTACATGTCAAAATGATGACCTCACATGTGTCCATCCCTATTTTTTATGATTATCTTCAAATTTTGAATGGACACTTCCTCAGCATTTTAATGTACATTCAATGAAGGCTTGCCAGCAAACAGTCGTCCGTGCAAGACAACCATTTTAACAGCAGCAGCTGTTAGTGTCCAGTTCCCCGGTTTTGAGATGGCGTGAGCATAAACGAAAATAAACACGTTCGCTCCCCAAATTCACCAAACGTAAGCGAGGCTTTACGCAGCCTTGCTTACATTTCGTGAATGACTGGCTTACACCAGTCACAACCTCGTGATTATATATCTATGTTTACTATGTTTGCATTCTATTCGTTAAGGCGGAGAACGAGTTGGGACGGGATATAGTCGAGCTCTTCCTCATACAGAGAAGCGACAACAATGTGAGTCACAAATCCCTAATCTGAGTAGAAAGGAGGAAGGGTTTTTCGAGAAGGACATAGGAAGCCTCGGTCGGGGGGGGGGGGGGGGGGGATGAGCGTGGCCTTGAGCCAGCAGGGGCACTGTCAAGATCCCGCCTGCGCTGCACGTCGGAGGAAAGAATAAACTTGTTGCGAGTTGAACACTGACTGTCTGACGTGTTTTTGTGTGTCCCTTGTCTCCTTTTGCGTTTGCATGCCAAGATGTTTAACAGTACACGCCCATCTGTCCTGCAGCCTGCGTGTCCATGGCGGACGTCGACAAGCAGCTTGGAGTGCCATGAAAACAGTTTTTAATCAGCTCTTATAAGAAACTAAAGGAATGTCTCGGAACAAGGGGAGGTTTCAGGTATGCCTTTGCCGGGTTATTTTACAACATGTTAATGGTAAACAATCATTTTTAGGACCAAACAAGCCCTGTGGCAGCAGCTGGCCGACACCGTTGCCGGAGTTCTGCGAGGTTATCACAGCTGAGCAGGCCGAGAACAAGAGGAAGTTATTGAAAAAACCTACAAGAGTGCCAAATCAAAAAAAAAAAGTGGGACCATTTTCAGGTGCATTTCAAATATAAGGAGCATGTACATTTGCAAGCCCTTCATTTTGATCAATTGTAAATGTGACATTTCTGTGGTTTAGTAAGCGTGTGATATTCTCAAGAAGGAGCACCACATTACACCAACCTACCCTATTGAAAAAAACGATTTGAAAACAGTTTGGATAAGAACTGGCCAAACCCGAAATGAACTGGTTGTAGTGGAATTGTACCGGACAAATTGAAAATCAAACTGTCAAAACTTGCCAAACTTGTAAAGTGAACTGGCCAAGCTGGCAGACGAATTGGCTGAACTGTCAATTGTACAGTTCAAACTGGTAGTTAACCAGGCAAAACTAGTAGCTTGAACTGGCGACACTGGTGTCTTAATGTTTAAGCTGGCTGCCAAACAGTTTGAACTGGCAGCCGAACTGTTGTAACTGGCAGTCAAACAGTTACAACTGGCTATGAAACTGGTCTCACTGTATCGAAACAAGTCATACCCGCAGAACTAAAGAAACTGCTCGTTGAACTGGTCAAGCCCAGTTTAAAATAATTAACCATTGGAATAGATCCAATTGGCCATTTTCATTTGGATCAAGTTGCTTTCAATGTTCCCAATTTTAATTCCCAAGCGGTAGAACCGCATTAATGACTTTTTTTCCTATGTGAGCGAATTGGGCTTTTACACTCCACACAACTCACAATAAAAAATAAATTTAGCAAAACAAGTTTTTATTAATTCTGGAGGCAAATATGTGTTTCTAGAATGAACCTTGCCACAGCAGAGAAAATGTCTGGCCTTTACAGAACAATTTCTCTATGCAGATGTCGCATAACAGACTAGTAGACCAAATAAAAGCTTTATTTTGACGCATGTTCAGCTGTACCTAGCTTGCACCAATAGTTCCTGACAGGTCAAGAATTCAGTGATGCAATCACCTCATAGAAGTTAATTTCCCTCTGCCGGCCAATCATTCCCACTTGAACTTTAAAACTTTCACGCTTTTTACCGCGGCCTTTATCCACCCTGGCTTGCAAAAAAAATTGAGTTGTGTGTATGTTTATACAGCCTAGAACTTGGTCTGCCTCGACGGGCGACGAGTCTCCCAGCTATAGATGAGCAATTTAGCCAGTGCAGTACAACCGCTAGCCTGGGGTCTTTAACGTGCATCACGCAGTAGTGATACACGACCGCACGCCGGTAGGATGCTCATCCAGATCGAAACGGGCAGGGGTGGGGATTGAACCCAGGATCTCTGGGTTTTGCAGCGCGAGCTTCCTGGCTTGCACTGAGAAGCCGCTTCCAGCGCAAGTGCCCGAGGCAGGGAGCCTCCCACGTGATGTTGGAAAAGCGAGGGAAAATGTGGCAGTGCGCCTATGAGTCATGCGCCTGGAATGCGCCGGTGCCCTGGGAACGGAGATCATGCAGTGTCCCCCCGCGCAGCGCGGATGCCTTGAAAGGGGAGAGATGCTCACGTGCCAGGACAGGGAGCGTGGGGGCCAATCATCGCGGCCCTCGCGCCCGCTCGAAGCGCCAGTTTTGAGACGGCGTCGGCGGCAGCTCCGGGAACCAAGAAAAAAACCGGATCTGGCGCGTGCGACCGTTGGGCTTTGTTCGCGCGCGCTGCTGTTCTGCTTGGGGAGGTTACAAGTTACCTTCAAGCTGCGTTTGTATAAGATAGTTTGCCGGAGCCTTGAGCGCTGCCTCTGCCGATGGTTCCTGTGGCTAACGACGTCCTCCACCTGAGTTCTACTCGCTAGCGGGCGAAATGACTGCATCCCAGAACGGCGTGTTCGGAATTCGCTCTGTCCTCTTGCAGCGCGGGCAATGGCTGCCTCTGTCTCCACGCCCGCGAGCCCGGTAAGCAGGCTCGACCATTTGGATTCATTTTCATAATCAGGTGCATGTGCATGGCTGAACTGCATGTAAGCGATTAAGGGGGGACGCGGGCTTTGAAAACCGAAAAATCGCGAAAAAGTCGATTTTTAGAAAACCTTATTTTTCGGTTGTATATCTCATAAACTACCTTCTCTGTAATTATCAGCACCAAATACAACGGGGAAATATTTAAAAACAATTATTTACGAGGCCTGGGTAGCATCCAAGTGACGGTCAAACGTCAAAATCAACCCCAACTTCGCGCGCTCGCCATTTTCGACGTGTTTGGCCGACGGCCGCCATCTTAGTCTTGTTTTGAACGTGAATTCTTTCTCTTTTTTTTGCCAGCTCCCAAAATGGCGTCGGCCGCGTGGTTACGGCGTGGTCGCCGTTCTTCCGTGTTGCAATTGCAAGAACGCGATTGGACAGAGCGCGCGCTCGAGGAGTGTGCGGGGGAGCGCGCGACTGCTATTGGCTGGGACGCGATTTCTCCGCGCGCGGAGCGCTCTCCTCCTCCTCCGTTTCTCCTGCTGCTGCCGCTCGCGTCGTCTGCTCTCGGTAGTGGTCTGCTTGCACGCGCTCTTGCTTTGTCAGCTCCGCTTCGTTTTTCGCCATCTTTACGATCGTTTTCCGAACTTTCTTTGAGTAGTTTCGTGTAGCGTGCCCGTCTGTTTCGTGGTCGCACACGATGCGGGGTTCGAAGTACAAGACGGTGCGCGCGTTTGGCGCGCGGAAGCGGTCTATGAAGTTAGTGCGGATGGCGAAGTTGGAAGTTTCTGCGCGGCGTGCCGTCAATGATGATCGCGTCAACACTTCTAGTGATGGATTTTCTGTGCCATCGGCTGTCGTCGAGGAAGAACTCATCGCCCCGCTCACGCCTGGAGTACCGAGCATGCCGACCCTTGTGGTTCCTCCCGAGATCGCAGGTCCCAGCGCCCGTCTTCCGCCTGCCGCGACAAGTGGGAGCGCGTCTTCCAGCACCCATGTGCGGACGCATTTCCTGACACGTGAGGAGATCGAAGCAGAAGCTAGACATTGCGATACCGTTCAAGCCGAACTTGGAGCTATGCCAGCAACCCAGAGGAAGTTTGAAGCCATGCTGCCCAATCCCACGCCTGCCTCTGCTACAAGCCAAGGTGAGAAGTTCTGCCTTGTTCAGATCGACGTTTTGAGCAACCTGCTCTGCTGCACAGTGTGCAAGCATTGCTCGGGAACTGGATTGACTGTCCAAGAAGGCACCAAACTCGGACTGGCAGCAAAACTCGAGGTCGTATGCCCCCATTGCGGCATTATTGCAAGTTCCTGGACTTCGCCACGCCAACAAGACTCGAGGGCCTTCGAAGTCAACATCCGCTCCATCATGGCGATCAAGCAGATAGGAAAGGGGCAGACAGCTCTCAATGACTTTTGGGCAGCTATGAACGTCTCCCACAGAGGTCTCCACCACAAAACGTTCCAGGAGCACCTGAAGAAGACCTTCAGAGAACCAGAGGCCCTGCGCGTGGAAAAGTTTTATGCCGAGTCAGCTGTCGCGGTGAAGACAGCCTGTAAGAAGATGGACCCGGGGTTCTGCAAGGATATCACCGTGGTGTACGACGGCACATGGCACAAGAGAGGGCACACATCTCACATCGGAGTCGGGTCAGTCATAGAATACCACACAGGCCTCATCTTGGACGCCGTCGTTTTATCCAACCTGTGCCTTGGTTGCCAAACAGGACCCAAGCCTGGAGATCAAGGGTATGACAGCTGGCACATGCATCATGTCTGCCAGAAAAACACGGACGCCAAATCTGGGAGGATGGAGGTCGAGGCGGCCCTGACCCTCTTCAAGCGCTCTATCTCCAAGCACGACCTGCGGTATACAGCACTTGTCTCCGACGGGGACAGCAGGACGTTCTCTGCCCTTACAGAAGAGAATGTTTACGGGCTAGTCCCCATCGTGAAGGAAGAGTGTTTGAACCATGTTCAGAAGAGGATGGGGACGGCACTGCGCAACCTTGTCCAGAAGAGCGACAAGCCGTTGAGCGGTAAGGGCAGGTTGACGAAGGCCCTCATCGACAAGCTTACCGACTACTATGGCTGGGCCCTCCGAAACAACTCCAAGGACGTGGCAGCGATGCAGCGTGCTGTTATGGCCACCTACCATCATGTCACGTCGACTGACCAGGAGCCTCACCATGAACTCTGCCCGGAGGGAGCTCAATCGTGGTGCCGTCATAGAGTTGCCGAGGCAAAAGGTGAGCCACAGCCCCAGCACAAGCACAAACTCCCAGCCTACGTCGCTGCAGCTATGCTGCCCGTCTACCAACGCCTGTCGCAGGTTTCTCTGCTTCAACGCTGCTTGGGAGCAAAGACTCAGAATGCATCTGAGTCTTTCCACTCTGTCCTGTGGTCTTTGATGCCTAAGGAACAGCATGCATCGCTGATCGCTGTCGAAACTGCACTGCATGAAGCAGTGTTGAGGTTCAATGCCGGCTGCTACAAGGCAACTTCAGAAATATTGGTCGCAGTGGGACTCCAACCGGCCCATCTAGCCCTCCAACGAGCTGCCGAGAAAGATGCCCTACGTCTGCACAAGGCCAGCAAACGACATCAAGAGAAGTTGGAAAGGCGGAACAAGAAGAAAGTGCGCAAGAACACTTCTGACTATTCTGCAGGATCATTCTAAAGCTGAAAATCTGTGTGCAACTTTCAAGTGCTGTTTTCTCAGAATGGATTTTTTCACTGCCGTGGCTGCTCGTCCCAGCGATATCTCAGGAACTGATGAATAGATTTTTGTGCCGTCTTTTTTATTCTGTTCCTAAATAACTTTGTGAGGGCATAACAGAGCCCTTTTTCTAGAAAACTGTGCTAAAAATTTATAATAAAAAAATTAAATTTGATGAATGTGGGTTTCATTGACTACACAAAATTCAAAGTTGCGTTAAAATTTTTCAACAAAGAAATTTAAAAAAAGGGCTCTGTTATGCCCTGGGGAACCTATCCAGGGGTCATCATAACAAATTTTACGCCGCTACTACCTTTTTCAAATTCTCCAGGCCTGGGATAAGGAATGCATATGGACGATTTTGATAAATATTTGTAACTTCAGAAATAATATGCACAGCTCCATGAAACTTTGCAGTTACTCTTATGTCTGTACTATAAACACACCCTGTAAATTTCGTTCAGATATCTCTAGAAATAAGAAAGTTAATATTTATTGCCCACCTCCTCCCTTAAGCGAACGGCGCTGACAGCGACGAGTCAGCGACAAGCGACGGAGATTTCCCATGGTCGCTCGTCGCGTCACTCGGTTTTTGGATTTCTAGAAGAGTAATGTCGCTCTTCGCCTTGGTCGCTTGCGGCCGCCGCTTTCATGCGGTTTGTCTTGTCGCGCAAGTGACCGAGCGACAGTGAAGCGGATCGTTGTCGCTTGCCAAATCGCTTACATGCGGTTTATACTTGATTGCCGCTAGACTGGCACCACATGTACGGTTGGCGCACGCTTCCATATTCCTTCGCATACTGTTTATGATAGTGTATATTTTTTATTTGGCCTTAGTTACATACCTTTTTAGAACAGGCGGATGCAAATAAATCTGCCATGGCTCTAATTACTGATGTTTATTCTTATTTCAGATGCCTTGGGGTACAATGTTATCCACCACCGGAACCCCGACACTCCAGAACATGGGGAAAATCTCGCCGACCGGCTGGGACACACGAATAATATCATGACAAATTTTTTACATTGTAAATATGTTTTGCTGTTTATTTTTGCGGTTTGAAGTATGCATATTTTTTTGTGGAAATAAAGTGAATTTTATCAGTTTACGACCTGTGTTGTCAATATTATCTGTTAAACTGGTTTAATTGCATGAAGTGGACCAGTATACACAGTTGTACAGTATTACCAGTATACACATTTTCACAGTAAGACAGGTATGCACAGTTTCACAGTAAGACCAGTGTGATGTCTAATGTGGAAACCAGATGGCGCCACATCCCCGCTGTCCGGTATGCGTCAGAGGAGCCCCAAAGGCGATGGGGCGACGGGTGGGGGACTTGCAATGGCGGTGCGTTGGAGAACGGACGCACGAGGCCTACGATGTTGAAATAAAGTAATCGAGTTTTGGTTCGATACTTGTGGTCGTCTCCCTCGGCAATACACAAACGACACTACAAGTCTGGCGACGAAGATGGGATGCCGGGGAAGACCGCAAGAAGATCCAGCTCGACGGAACGTCTAGAGAAGACGCCAGAAGAGATCCGAGAGCAAGACCGCAAGACCACGCCGGTCGAGAGCTGAACAAAGAAGCCGCCCTAGAACCAAGTAAGCAGTCGCCATGGACCTTCGCGTCCCGAGCATTCCTCCGTTCGATCCGCATGCTGATCCAACTTCTGTGTCTCAGCGCTGGATGCGATGGCAGGCAAGATTCGAGAATTATCTCATCGCCTCCCACGTCACGAACGACGAAAGAAAGCGCGCGCTGTTGCTGCACCTCGCGGGAGAAGCCGTTCACGACATTTTCATCACACTCCCGAACACGGGCACTCTTACGAGTCGAGAAACTGAAGCTCCCTTCGCGCCAAAGAAGAACGCAGTTTCGAGAGACATGTGTTTCGGCAAGCGAAGCAAGAGCCGGGAGAGACTATCGACCAGTTTCATGTGCGTCTGCGGCAACTAGCCCTAACGTGCGAGTTTGCCGACGTGGATGGAGAAATCCTGTCACAGATTATAGAAGGCACCGCGTCGACGAAACTGAGAAGAAACGCACTTCGTGAACCGGACATGAAGTTGGAGCGGCTATTGCTCGAAGGGCGCAGCCTCGAGAACGCCGAAAGACAAGCCGCCGACATAGAGAGAAAAGTGTCGGTGCCGGTGAACAAGGTATCGCCAAAGAAGAAACCGTGGCCCCAAAAAACACAGAAAAAAGAAGTTCCCCAGACGAAGACATGCACGTGTTGTGGGAGAGGTTGGCCACACGATGGAGGCAAGGAGAAGTGTCCAGCATGGGGATCAACTTGCCACAATTGTAACAAAAAAAACCACTTCGCCAAAATGTGCAGAATTCGCAAACAAGAGCAAGTCAGAACGGTTCAAGAACTGGAACCAACTCGGAGCGAAGATGCTTCTGAAGAGCTGTACTACGTGCAGCAGAAACACTCCAAGATCCCCAGCGTGACTGTAGAAATAGAAGGAGTCGAGATTGAAGTCTACGTGGACTGAGGAGCTGGAGTTGACGTAATGGGAGAAACAACTTTTAGGGACAAGCTTAAAGCATCTTTGGAAAAGACCGACATTCGCCTAGTGCCCTATGGAATGAAGCAACCTCTTACAGTGACAGGGGGTAGAAGCTGAGCTAGTTGGTGGTACATATTACAACGGTTAAACCAGCTGAACGACGAAAATAGGGAGAAAGGAGTGATGACAGGCTATCGCTGGACTACCAACTATTTAATACTGATCCTTCGTTTTCTTCTCTTTGTCTCCTGGCGTTGTGGCTACCTTCTCGGAACTTATTCCATCATTTAATGTTATTGCTCCTCTATTATTGCCTTCATTTTCTTGCTACTTGATCTTTCTGTGCCATCTCGGATACTGGTTTGCCGAAGGAATCTTTTTTCGCTTGCCTGTAGGGCAATAGATGGTGAACTAACGCAGTTTTCTTCTTTATCTTCGATGGCCAAGGCCTCAAGTATTTCGCGGGCGACCTGGTCTTTGTGGTGAGCCAAGATGGTTCCCATTTCGAGCTTTGCCTCGCACGTGCATGCTCGACAATGAGCAGCTAAATGCCCCGGCCCTGTTAGGGCTCTTATGTTTGCTGCATGCTCACGTGCTCGATCGTTCACGCACCTTCCCGTTTGTCCAATATACACACGCCCACATGACAGTGGTATGTTGTAAACTACTCCCTTTTCGCATTGGACGTACTTATTCTTATGCTTGGTGTTGCAAGTGCCGGTGTTGTTGGCCTCCCCTAGATTAACCTTCCGGCACATGGCGTACCCCTTGTTGGGTGCCGAGCACACTACTTTGACGCCCTGCCTTGTGGCGATCTTTTTCAGCCTATGGGTGACACCATGAATATACGGAACCACCGCGAAAGGTGATCTAGGAACCTTCTTTCGTGTGTTAGAGTCATCCTTCGGCTGGATCTCTTGATGTTTTGGCAGAGTTTTTCACAGATGGAGGCTAAGAAGGGTCTCGGATATCCGGCCTCATGAAGTCTGGAGATTTGGGTCTCGAAGCTTCTTCCCATCTGATGTGAACACGTTTTCCTGAGGCTAGCTGTGAGAGCTGTGGTGGCGACCCCTTGCTTTACATTTTTCGAATGTTCAGAGTCAAAGGGAAGGAACCCTTTCCCCGATCGCGTTTCGTATCCTCCAACAAACGTGTTCATTTTGGAAGTCCAAGGCCAAATCCAGAAACCTGATACACTTATCAGCGGGAAGCTCGTATGTAAAGGTGAGGCCCATGCAATTTGCTTGAAAATCCCTAAGAGTGGTGTTAAGGCATCCGTCTGATGTTTCATCAACTTCGGAGGTACATAAAATAAGAAAGTCATCAACATACCGAAAAATAACTGCAACCCGTGGATCTTTCAAAGCTTGTTGTATAGCAACCCCAGACGCGCCTAAAAAGACGTCACACAAATATGGTGCCACTTTGGACCCGATACACACTCCACTCTTCTGGACAAAGTGCTGATCTTGGTAAGTCACTACCGTTGCGGAAAGGTAAACCCTTAAAACCTCCAAGAAGGTATCTACGCTAACACCTGCTCCATTTTGGAACTTCGCAAGGCCTTGATTTTCAATGGTATCTCTGAGGACGTGCAGCAGCCTTGCTTGAGGGATGGAGTAGTACATGTCCTGTACGTCCAGGGAAAACCCCGAGACAATACTACTTCCTTTTTCTTCAAGATAAGTTATTACTTGCTCTGAGTTGGGAATCCGGAATGGATCCTCAATATGTATTTTTGAGAGATGTTGTGCCAAAAACCTGGAAACACATGCTTGCCACGTTGTCCTTTCGGAGACTATGGCCCGAAAAGGAATGCCCTCCTTGTGAGTTTTGGCGGAGAAAAACACCGAAAGCTGGCCATTTGCCGCTCCTTTGATCTTGGTGCAAAGGCTGGCTTGATTTTGGTCGAACAGGTCAATGATGGTTCTTTTTGCTGCTTTTGCCCGTTTATCGTCTACCTTGATGAAATTCTTATTAATCGCTTGTTGGGCCTTTTCTTCATAGATGTTTGAATTCAGAACCACAAAACCTCCTTCTTTGTCCGAGACGCAAAGTTTAAGGTCTTTCCTTCGTAACTCTTGAATGGTAGATCTGAAGCTCACCTTTGCCTTTCCCTGGTGTTTGAGGTTTTCAAAGGCTTGGATGCCCTCATCTATGATTTGAGGGCCTTTCTCTTGGGGGGCCTTGGCGGCTATCTTCCTTACGAGAGCAACGTTGTCCACTCCTCTCGAGCTTGGGAGCTATGGCGAACTTAGGCCCTTTTTCCAGCACCTGTCTTGCTGTTGTGGAAATCTCTACATTGCCGATCACCTGGATCGGATGCTTCTTCTCAAGTTCCTTGGCTAGTCGATGTGCTGCCAAGAGGTGACGCCAGATCGGGAGGAAACTTTGAATCCATAGGTTCTCCGTCGTATACCTTGTCCTTGCGATGTGGTTGGAAAACCAGTTGTAGGTAGGACACCTAGTTCGCAGAACATCGGTAAGGAGGCGGACCTGCCGCCACTTTTCGGACCTGAGGATCTTGGACACTCGTTGAGCGTGCCCCTGGGATGGCTTTACCGCTCCAAAGAAGGATTGCACTTCAACCAGGAGGATCTTTTTTTGTATGCTCCGAGAGAGCAGTCTTGCTTGGCAGATGGAAGTTGCAATACAGAGGCATAGGGCCTCCGGTTTCAGAAGGTTGAAATTAAGGCTAGGCGTGCTCAGATAACTAGAAAGATAACTAACAGGGGGTAGAAGCTGAGCTAGTTGGTGGTACATATTACAACAGTTAAACCAGCTGAACCACGAAAATAGGAAGAAAGGAGTGAAGACAGGCTATCGCTGGACTGCCAACTATTGCCCTACAGGCAAGCGAAAAAAGATTCCTTCGGCAAACCAGTATTCGAGAGGGCACAGAAAGATCAAGTAGCAAGAACATGAAGGCAATAATAGAGGAGCAATAACACTAAATGATGGAATAAGTTCCGAGAAGGTAGCCACAACGCCAGGAGACAAAGAGAAGAAAACGAGAATCAGTATTAAATAGTTGGTAGTCCAGCGATAGCCTGTCTTCACTCCTTTCTTCCTATTTTCGTGGTTCAGCTGGTTTAAACCGTTGTAATATGTACCACCAACTAGCTCAGCTTCTACCCCCTGTTAGTTATCTTTCTAGTTATCTGAGCACGCCTAGGCCTTAATTTCAACCTTCTGAAACCGGAGGCCCTATGCCTCTGTATTGCAACTTCCATCTGCCAAGCAAGACTGCTCTCTCGGAGCATACAAAAGAAGATCCTCCTGGTTGAAGTGCAATCCTTCTTTGGAGCGGTAAAGCCATCCCAGGGGCACGCTCAACGAGTGTCCAAGATCCTCAGGTCCGAAAAGTGGCGGCAGGTCCGCCTCCTTACCGATGTTCTGCGAGCTAGGTGTCCTACCTACAACTGGTTTTCCAACCACATCGCAATGACAAGGTATACGACGGAGAACCTATGGATTCAAAGTTTCCTCCCGATCTGGCGTCACCTCTTGGCAGCACATCGACTAGCCAAGGAACTTGAGAAGAAGCATCCGATCCAGGTGATCGGGAATGTAGAGATTTCCACAACAGCAAGACAGGTGCTGGAAAAAGGGCCTAAGTTCGCCATAGCTCCCAAGCTCGAGAGAGGTGGACAACGTTGCTCTCGTAAGGAAGATAGCCGCCAAGGCCCCCCAAGAGAAAGGCCCTCAAATCATAGATGAGGGCATCCAAGCCTTTGAAAACCTCAAACACCAGGGAAAGGCAAAGGTGAGCTTCAGATCTACCATTCAAGAGTTACGAAGGAAAGACCTTAAACTTTGCGTCTCGGACAAAGAAGGAGGTTTTGTGGTTCTGAATTCAAACATCTATGAAGAAAAGGCCCAACAAGCGATTAATAAGAATTTCATCAAGGTAGACGATAAACGGGCAAAAGCAGCAAAAAGAACCATCATTGACCTGTTCGACCAAAATCAAGCCAGCCTTTGCACCAAGATCAAAGGAGCGGCAAATGGCCAGCTTTCGGTGTTTTTCTCCGCCAAAACTCACAAGGAGGGCATTCCTTTTCGGGCCATAGTCTCCGAAAGGACAACGTGGCAAGCATGTGTTTCCAGGTTTTTGGCACAACATCTCTCAAAAATACATATTGAGGATCCATTCCGGATTCCCAACTCAGAGCAAGTAATAACTTATCTTGAAGAAAAAGGAAGTAGTATTGTCTCGGGGTTTTCCCTGGACGTACAGGACATGTACTACTCCATCCCTCAAGCAAGGCTGCTGCACGTCCTCAGAGATACCATTGAAAATCAAGGCCTTGCGAAGTTCCAAAATGGAGCAGGTGTTAGCGTAGATACCTTCTTGGAGGTTTTAAGGGTTTACCTTCCGCAACGGTAGTGACTTACCAAGATCAGCACTTTGTCCAGAAGAGTGGAGTGTGTATCGGGTCCAAAGTGGCACCATATTTGTGTGACGTCTTTTTAGGCGCGTCTGGGGTTGCTATACAACAAGCTTTGAAAGATCCACGGGTTGCAGTTATTTTTCGGTATGTTGATGACTTTCTTATTTTATGTACCTCCGAAGTTGATGAAACATCAGACGGATGCCTTAACACCACTCTTAGGGATTTTCAAGCAAATTGCATGGGCCTCACCTTTACATACGAGCTTCCCGCTGATAAGTGTATCAGGTTTCTGGATTTGGCCTTGGACTTCCAAAATGAACACGTTTGTTGGAGATACGAAACGCGATCGGGGAAAGGGTTCCTTCCCTTTGACTCTGAACATTCGAAAAATGTAAAGCAAGGGGTCGCCACCACAGCTCTCACAGCTAGCCTCAGGAAAACGTGTTCACATCAGATGGGAAGAAGCTTCGAGACCCAAATCTCCAGACTTCATGAGGCCGGATATCCGAGACCCTTCTTAGCCTCCATCTGTGAAAAACTCTGCCAAAACATCAAGAGATCCAGCCGAGAGGATGACTCTAACACACGAAAGAAGGTTCCTAGATCACCTTTCGCGGTGGTTCCGTATATTCATGGTGTCACCCATAGGCTGAAAAAGATCGCCACAAGGCAGGGCGTCAAAGTAGTGTGCTCGGCACCCAACAAGGGGTACGCCATGTGCCGGAAGGTTAATCTAGGGGAGGCCAACAACACCGGCACTTGCAACACCAAGCATAAGAATAAGTACGTCCAATGCGAAAAGGGAGTAGTTTACAACATACCACTGTCATGTGGGCGTGTGTATATTGGACAAACGGGAAGGTGCGTGAACGATCGAGCACGTGAGCATGCAGCAAACATAAGAGCCCTAACAGGGCCGGGGCATTTAGCTGCTCATTGTCGAGCATGCACGTGCGAGGCAAAGCTCGAAATGGGAACCATCTTGGCTCACCACAAAGACCAGCTCGCCCGGGAGATACTTGAGGCCTTGGCCATCGAAGATAAAGAAGAAAACTGCGTTAGTTCACCATCTATTGCCCTACAGGCAAGCGAAAAAAGATTCCTTCGGCAAACCAGTATCCGAGATGGCACAGAAAGATCAAGTAGCAAGAAAATGAAGGCAATAATAGAGGAGCAATAACATTAAATGATGGAATAAGTTCCGAGAAGGTAGCCACAATGCTAGGAGACAAAGAGAAGAAAACGAAGGATCAGTATTAAATAGTTGGTAGTCCAGCGATAGCCTGTCATCACTCCTTTCTCCCTATTTTCGTCGTTCAGCTGGTTTAACCGTTGCTCTTACAGTGGTTGGGGTGTTCAAAGCCAAGATGAAAGCTCGAAAGAACACCACCCACACGAGTGTATACGTCATCAAGGGGCATCATGCATCCCAGGGCAACGCCACAGGGGACAACCGGTCTGTCTCCAGCTGAACTACTCTACGGGCGGAAAATGAAAACGAAGCTCCCTGAAGTCACCGCCACAAGGAATGATGGCCATGTGAGAGAACGAGATCAGCTCAAGAAGGCACAGATGAAACTGTATGCCGACAGCAAACGCCACGCTGTGCCTCATAACCTTGAAACTGGAGATCTCGTGCTACTGAAACGGCCCATGACTCTAACACATGAGTCCCAATATGACCCAGACCCTCATACGATTACATGTGTACAAGGGACAGCTATAACTGCACAAAGAGGTGGAAAGAGAACGATTCGAAACTCATCATTCTTCAAGAAGATCGAGAAGACTTCTGAAGTTGCAACTGACGATGACTTTGACAATCCAATTAGAGACTATAAGCCCACAGATCAAGACGACCGACACGCTGACACGAACGCTTCTGGCGACTCCATTGGTCCGTTTGAAGCAACCCCTCAGGCACCACAGAGACAGCTGCCGATCTGATCAACAAGGAACACAAGACCACCCCAGCTGAGGGATTACGCAGTAGAGTTTCGCTGAAAAGATTTTTTTAAAAAAGCAAGAGAGGAAATGAGATGTCCAATGTGGAAACCAGATGGCGCCACATCCCCGCTGTCCGGTATGCGTCAGAGGAGCCCCAAAGGCGAGGGGGCGACGGGTGGGGGACTTGCAATGGTGGTGCGTTGGAGAACGGACGCACGAGGCCTACGATGTTGAAATAATGTAATCGAGTTTTGGTTCGCTACCTGTGGTCGTCTCCCTCGGCAATACACAAACGACACTACAACCAGTATGCACAGTTTCAATTTGTCCAGTTCAACCAATTTAACCAGTAGCAATAAGCCTGTTTCAACTGGCCCAGTTTGCAAAATTTTTCAATAGGGTAATGTTTAGTGCCGGGAAGGGTGATAGAGAAGGAAGGACAGACCGAGCAAGTACTCGAAAGGCATATAGTAAATGTAGCATCATACAAAAAAAAGATTGTTTCAGCACCGAGCTTGAAATGTCGTGAGGGGCAGAGGCAAGGCCCTCCTCACTTGCCTCAAAGATGGCCACGACCTCTAACCAGTGTGCTTCGGTCGGCACATCAAGCAAGAGGAAGATGGAAACCGCCCCCGAATCGCTGCTCGAGGTGTTTGCCGATGTGGAGGCCAGTCCGAAGCAGCAACATAACAGGATGGCTCTGCTCGAGCGCCTCAGGACTGCTGTCTAAAAGTGCGCACTGGCAGAGTAGGCATGCTGTCATTTTAATGTTTGCAAATGGTATTCAGCCGTAAAAAAAAATATCACGGAGGTCTCTTTAGGTGGTGCATTTACTGTATTAAATTTTTGTGAGCGCAAGTTTCTATATAAAAAAAAAAAGAGATTGGAGACAAGAAAATTATGTTCTTTCTATGAGAAACGGTGACAAATCGTAGGGTGGACTTCAAATTTCTACTCACAGATGGCATAAAGGAAAGAAAAATTGCTGACAAACCTAAAAGCTTCCTCGAGATTACACCCGAGATCCAGGAGATCAGAGCGCGTGTGGTAACATTCGTGATCGGCAGCGACGGTCTGGTAGTGTCTTTCTTCTTAACACTGTTTTATTTTCTCACCTTTTTTACCTATAACTCACACTCACAAAATTTAAGTTTCCTTACACTTTCTAATATCACTTATTTATATAGTTTTTGTTGCTTCATTTTGACAAGTGCTTGCGAGCACCCTGTACTTCTACTTTAACTAGTTTACTGCACATTTTGATTTTCTTTTCTTTTCTCGACTAGTGTACTTTTGTGACATACGAATAAATTAGTTGAAGTTATCTTGTTGATTTTGTTTGCCTCTCTTCTGTAGTTCCTTGATCTGTTCTTTGTTTTTAAAATGATTTCAAAGTTTTGCAGCGTGCAATTCTTTTTTTTGCAGCCACATTACTAGCTTTGCTCTCTTAAGCTTTGTTAATTGTTATTCTGAAAACAGCTTGGTGAACAATGTTATGTTATAGTATGACGATACTTCCTGGTTAATAAAGAACAAAATAGAACTGGAAAAAATAATGCATCATGTCCTCAAGGGTATTGAGCACCTGTGCATGCCCAACATATGTGTTCGGCGATTCGAATAGTCAAAAATTGAATCGAAATAATATTGTATGCAGAAAGACAGAGACAAGTAACTTGTTACATTGATTAATCATGGTTTCATTAAGTCTTTTTTCATTTTCCAAAGCTAACATACCATCCTCATATGTTCACACAAAAAAAAAGTTTTTAAAAAGACTGCTAATATTGTTAGAGCAGCAAGTGTAGATATCGCTTGCTAGCTTTCCGTCTTAGCGAAGGCCTTTCGATTCTCTCGGGGAGACTCTTCGTGGCGTCGTCCGGTTGGATCACGTGGTCGTCGTAGTTGGCGACTTGGCCACGCGGGCGGGCACTGTACAGGTCATCGAAGAAGTCTCTCTCTGTATTACAGAGGTTGTGAAGAATGCAGGCAGCCATAATGATGAGGCAGCACTGCCTGATGCTAACGCTGTCGACCAAGTAGATTCTCTGAAATCGCTGCCTGGGCAACCCGAAAGTGTTTTCGATCTCATTGCAGATTTCCGGCAGGACAATGAAATGAAACTTGCTTCGATCATAGTAGGAGTTAGAGAATCCATGGGTCGCAGGATTTCCACATGGCATCCATCAATTGCCTTGATCGTTTTGTGGGGCCCTTTCCCCTTAGGAAGCTGGCTTGGCTCTTCAGACGCACTTCCTTGTCAGGCCAGGTGATTATTTGCACGCTGATGCCATTCAGAAAGTTTAGCACTCTTTCAATGCAGAGGGGAACGGACGACTCCGTTATGTCAAAGCGGTCTACAATCTGGTACATGGTGGCTATCGTGCCTAAGTAACTAACCATGATCATCAACCGAAATCCGTGACATGGCGCTCCGTGCAGTGACCTAGGTCGTGTCCAAGCACCTACGACGAGCAGCGGCTGCAGAGGACGTTGAGACATACCTGACCGGAGACTAAATGTGACTTCCAGGCAACCTCCACGCAAGTCCAGTCCGTGAGGACCGAGGCTTGAAAGGCCTCCTGCCGCCTCATGGTGGGGGGTGGGGAGGGGGGCACGACGGCGCACGAATCACTAGCGGGGATATCTCACTCTCCGCCAAACACCGCCACAGGGTGATCAGGAGCCTTTGGCTCATCTTGACAGCAGCACGGGACACGACCCTTCAGCAGAATCCCAGCCAGGGCAAGGTGATGGAGTGTGTCGCCTCTGACCCAACCAGTTCCCACTTCATAAGGTCAGGACGCCACAATCGGTTTGCCGACTGGAAGTTTGTGTATCGTGCCAGGCTGAATCTACTACCCCTGAACGACGCACGCCCGTGGGCTGCGGCTTCTGACCAACGGTGCAGAGCCTGCGGCTACCAGCAGGAGACACTGCCGCATGTCCTCTGCCACTGTATGGTCCAGAGCCGGGCCCTCACTGGACAGACACCACAAAGTAGTGAGCCGCGTCAAGGCTGCAGCCACAGGCCGGTTTACTATAACGCACGAGAACCGGCCCGTCGGCGACACAAGTCTACGACCCGACCTGGTGCTCGTCCGGGGTAAGGAGGCCCTCATCACTGACATCTGCTGCCGCTTCGAGAACCGTCGCGCCGCACTGGAAGAAGATCGCCAGCAGAAGATTCACAAGTACGAGCCAGTGCGGCAGTTTCTGCTGCGGCGGGTTGTGGGACCCTGCTAATGACAGGGTGATGCGGCACCTATGCAACAAAGCATGTGCACGAACCACAAAAAGACTCATCGTGAGTGATACAATTGCGCACTCAAGGGACATCTATGCGAGACACGTTGGAGGGAAGTGAGGACTGTCGACCGTGCTTCAACATGCGTGCCAGTTCCAAATCCTTTTCTTTTTCTCTTTATTGTTAGAGGCGTATTTCACCACCGTGTGAGCGCCAAAGGAAGCCGACATGACGCTCCTAACACAGGCGGATGCCTGCCCCTGGTGAGCTGAGCCTGGCGGCGTCCACGGAGGACGAGGTGGCGGCGCAGCTCCGGCGGTGTGAGAACACTGCTCCTGGTGGCGACCAGCTGACCTGCCACCATTGGAGGACCGTGGACCCGGAAGAAAGCTTCCTGGCGGCTGTCTTCAACTGCTGCCTGCGGCACCGGCGAGTTCTTGCTTGCTGGAGGGCGTCCCGCAGTGTGCTGATCCACAAGAAAGGTGAAAAGAGGGACCCCACAAACTGGCACCCCATATCCTTTGGTAGCGCGATTTCCAAACTGTATGCTGGATGTCTGGCATCCCGGCTGCAGGGGTAGTTGTGCGATCACGAGATCCTGTCGCAATGTCAAAAGGGGTTCCTGCCGCACAACGGTGTGTTCGAACACAACTTCGCGCAGTAGGGGCACCTTGACGCGGCGTTCCTGTGCGTGGCGTTCCTTGACTACGCAAACGCCTTCAAGTCAGTGGCCCACAACGCACTCACTGACTCGGTTCGAGGTGCTAACACCGGGGACGCCTTTGCCAGCATCATCCAGGACCTGTACGAGGACAACACGACGACCATCATCAGCGAGGGAGGCATGACAGAGCCGGTCGCCATCAAAACAGTGATCCGGCAAGGCTGCCCACTCAGCGGGCTCCTTTTCAACCTCGTGCTGGACCCAGTGATCCAAGCGGTGCAGGGAGGCAAACGGCAGCACAAAATCCTGGCCTACGCCGATGAACTCACCCCCATGAGAAGCAGCCCTGCAGAGCTTCAAACAAGGATCAACGTCGTCGCCGCGCTGTCCTCCAGGCTCAGGCTCCAGCTGAACCCATCCAAGTGCCAGACCCTTCCCTTGATGGGGCAGCATCCTGTAGGCACGAAGCCTACAACGTTCCGCATCGGGGAAGCAAAAATCCCCCACATGACCAACTTCGAGGCGCACACTTTTCTAGGCCGCCCCGTGGGCTACAGACTCCTGCCCGACACCACCTGCGTGGACGACGCGATCGCCCTGGGGGAGATGCCTGCTGCATCAATGTTGGCTCCCCAGCAGAGGCTGGACGCCGTGAAAACATTCCTCTACCTGGCCCTAAACTTTACCATGCGAGTTGGGGCAGTGGGAAAGGAGGAATGGCGCCGCCTAGACGACACCCTGCAGCCCCTCATCAAATGAACGCTATACCTGCCAGAAAACTCCTCAAAAAAATACCTCTACAAAAGTGCATGTGCAGGAGCCGCAAGGATCCCCGAAGCAGCCGACATAAGCGACGAGTGCCGCAATGATGGTGCGTTCAAGCTGCTTTCGTCGCCACACAGCGAGGTGCGTGACCTGGCACTGCAGTCGGTGACCAGGGTGACGGAGAAGCGGCTCAGGAGACCAGTCGCAGAAGAAGACGTGGCGGCCTAACTGTCCAAAGACACCGAAGGCGACTTCAGAGCAACGTCTACACAGCCACAGTCAGTGTGGACGGAGGCCCGCAAAGCCTTCCGACGCGCCGGCGTGACCTGGGAGCTGGTGCCTGAAGAAGCCAGGATCGCCTGCGGAGGAGCTACCATCTCCCCCAAGCATCGCCACAAGGTGATCCGGACACTCACAGACATCACGACAGCAGCGAACGACACAGTGCTGCACCAACAACCCAGCCAGGGCAAGGCGATGGAGTGTGTCGCCGCTGACCGTGCCAGCTCTCACTTCATGCGGTCGGGGCGATACACCAGTTTCACCGACTGGCGGTTCATCCACCGGGCGTGGCTCAACCTGCTGCCACTCAACGGAGCGCGTCCATGGGCCTCGGACGTCGACCAGCGGTGCAGGGCATGTGGCTACCAACAAGAAACCTAGCCACAAGTCATCTTCCACTGCATGGTCCAGAGCCAGGCCCTGACTTGGCGTCACAACAAAATTGTGAACCGCATCAAGGCAGCAGCAACACCCAAGTTCACTGTGACGCACGAGAACCAGCCAGTCAGGGAGTCCCCACTGCGTCCAGACCTGGTGCTGGCAAGGGATGAGGAGGCCATCATCATTGACGTCGCCTGCCCCATCGACAAGAGACATGCAGCGCTGCAAGAAGTGCGGCAACAGAAAATCGAGAAGTATGAGCCCACCAAGCAGTACCTGTGCCGCCGCTACCAACGCGTGACTGCTGATGTCGTAATCGTGGGTGCGCTAGGGTCCTGGGACCCAGACTATGACGCCACCCTCAGGAAACTGTGCAGCAAGTCATACTTACGACTGATGAAGAAACTTATCATTAGCGAGACGATTGCATGCTCCAGAGACATATATGCCAGCCACATCACTGGAAAGCGCTTGTAAAGTAAAAGGTAGGTTTTCATGTTTTTTAGCATTGTATAATTTCTTTTTGAAGAATTGTATAATTTCTCTCCATTATTCTATAAGCATGGTATAATTTCTCTATTCATTATTATTATTATTATTGGAGGTACAGCAAGCCGCCGGCTTGCAGTACTTCCAACACCACAGTGGTGTCAAGTTTTTGGCGGCTGTCAGCAGCATGGCTGTTGCCAACCGCCTCGTAGCACGTGGTTGCCTCGTGCTTCGTGATGTCGAGGTCCCCCTCGAACCCGTAGGCGCCCACGTCATCCACAAGCCCGTCTATCGTCTTCCCCCGTATGTCTCGGAGGAGACCCTCGTCCGGGCGCTCAGCCCATACAGTAAGGTCAAAGCAATTACTTATGCGACCTTCTGTGATCGCCCAGACGTTCGGACCGGCACCCAAGTGGTGGAAGTAGAGACGGTTAAACTTATCTTGAATTTTATTACCGTGCACGGGCATCGTGTGATGGTGGATTATCGAGTCCTTCGTCGTGTGTGCCGCAGGTGCAGACAGGAAGGACACATCAGTCCCGCCAGCCAGACCCCTCGGTGTGACCGGTGCGGCGTGTTCGGTTATCCCACCGCTGGCTGCACAGCAAACTGCGGCCCTCTCTTTTTCGCCGCTCACGTCGCCGCCACCCCCCCGTTTCACTCACCGCGTCACTTCTTGTCTCTTCCGCTTTTATTGGAACGGGGGCACCAAGCTTGTGACCGGGGCGGTGCTTTGTTTCCACACGTCCCTCGATTGCAGAGGCATGCCGTGTGTCGAAACCATGACCCGTTTGTTGGCCCTTCATACCGTTTTGGGAGTACTGGACAACACGGAGCCCCCTGTGCATCCCTCGCCCTTTATTTCCTAAGTGCTTCGCGTCGTGCGCTCGTTCCTCGTGCTTTAGGTAACATCTGCCCTTGCGCCGAGTCCACTACGCCGTTCTACCACGCAGTGGTGAGCCTCCATAACAAACTGCTGCACACATTCCCGAACCTTGGGGTGCAGGACGTGGCCCCTGCCCGTGTTGTCGAAGAACTTTGCGTTCAGCGTGTCACTATCGAAGAACGCCGAAGGGCGACCGCCTTCCAAAGGTCTTAGTCGGTGTCCCGCCGTCTGCCTGGGCCCGTGGACGATTTTGAGTGGCGTCGGGGGTGGGAAGTCCTGCCCACGAGGCAACGTTTCCACAGTTGGGGCTTGGTCCCAGACCCCCGTTGCCCCAACTGCACACGAGTAGAGACTGTTTCACACATCTTCAAAGAATGTCCGGTAGCACAAACCTTCTGGCGCCTCATTCACCACGGGTTTCACTCCTTGGGAGTCCGCCACTTTGCTCTCGGTGGCCGGTGCCCACGGGGTGGCCTGGCTTTGCTTCTCCTGGCGTTTGGACACTTCGTTCTCTAGCGGAATCGCTGTGTCGCGGTGGGCCAACAGCGGTGCACCCGAGCCATGTGGCCTCTCCTGTCCCAGCTCCACGGAGCCTTGCCCCGCCACCTCGCCTCCAAACTTTTCTGGTTAGGCGAGCGTGAGTTCCTGCGCAAGTGGTCCTGCCACTACGTTACTTTAGCCCACTGCCACATTTCCTTATCGTTTGCTGCCCTCGCCCAGAAATCTAAGTGGAGTACGCGCCCTCGCGAGGACGGTTTTATTTTGACTGCTTCATTTTTCCTTTTGTCCGGTAGAATACCGGTGGTTTTGTAGTACTTTCCTGGCATTGCGTCACTTTTTTTTAGACGGCCTAGTCTGTCCGTCCTTGTGCCTGGTTTTGACCTTTCATTGTACCCTTCGTGACCTTGTACCAAATGTCAAAAAAAATTTTTTTTTCAAAGTTTGTCTTTCTTTGTCAGGTTTGCTGCTTTGCGGAAGACTGCTTGCTGCGTCGCCGAACCTCATGTTTTGCTGCGTTGCGGAACCTCGTAGGGCCTAAGACCCGCTGCCTGCTGGTCTCGGTCCCGCTGCCTGCTGGTCCCGGGGTGGCCTGGCATCTGAGGACCTCCTGCCTGCGGTCCCAGGACCTGCTGCCTGGTACCTGCCTGGCTGCCACACAGCCTTTGGACCA
Source organism: Ixodes persulcatus (assembly GCA_013358835.2). Classification (NCBI taxonomy): domain Eukaryota; kingdom Metazoa; phylum Arthropoda; class Arachnida; order Ixodida; family Ixodidae; genus Ixodes; species Ixodes persulcatus. The sequence continues at coordinate 60,587 of JABSTQ010010976.1, read as the reverse complement.
GTTGGCTTCACACAGCCCCTTGGCCTGCTCTCCTGCTGCGGTTGTCCTGACTTGTGGCTCCCCGTGGCAAATCTTCCAGGCACACACAAGGGCAAACAAGCTGGTCTTGTCGACCTAGGTGCCATTCTAGATAATGCATCCCCCAAAGGTTGCTCATCTGCCTTGGACCACAGTCCAAGAGGCGCAACCGGCGGCCTGACGTCTACTGAGGAGTCTGTGAACAGGGACCTTGGAGGGAGCCCAAGCCCCCAAGTCCTTCTTTTGAGGACCAAGGTGAGTGCCAGATCCCCTCCTCCCTGACACAGGGTGAGTGCAACCTGGTTTTCAAGAGCCACGAGTCCAGGATGAAAAAAATGGGGGACTCGGCGCGCCATAAAGGGGATTCCTGGTGTGCAGAGTCTATGGCGACACCGGGTGTTTCGTATAAGACACCAGCCTGCAGAGCAGAACGACGACCTTCCGCCACAGAGCTCACGATGTCTGCCCGTAGCCTCCCCGGTGCCCACGACCGTCCGCAGCTGGCGGCAATGGAGCCCACGTCCCAGGAGGGCCCCAACCACCTAGACCAGCCAACAATGGAGGACGATATGCTGGTAGTGCGGCTCCCAGTACCGAAGGCCTTCTTCTGCACGGAGGGAGCTGCAGAGCTGCATACTCCTCGACGTCTTGGAAGTCACAGCGCCAGTCGCTGCAGAGACACCTTGAGCAGGAGCATTGAGTAATTATCAAGGCCACACAGAATGTGTGCTACATCCGCAGAAGGGTACTGGAAACGAGGCCTATATCGCACAGGTGCATTGCAGGTGCCGTCTGCTCACACCAACCACTAGCGGCGGCCCAGCATCACAGGAGCGACGAATGTGAGGTTTTTCCTTCACGAAAGGGCCTCGACAATCACAACAAGCGCCACCACCGAGACACGGCCAGGATGGCACGGGTGAGCCCCCTCCCCGCTGCCGGCACGAGCAAACCAGGGGCACAGACGAGCAACCTGACTAGCTCGGAGCCACCACGAGAGCCCGACCCAATGGAGCTGTCGGGCGACACGGTGAGCCCAGAGTCACCACGAAATCTCACCTCACGGGAGCCCGAGGGATTCCTCCCCAATGCAGAACCAGTGCCAGATGAGGGAGATGCCAACATTACTCTTTCAGGCAGATTCGGCGACGCTACCAACCCCACAACTGACGAGAGCCAGCGGGAGCTGCCACTCCTGGACGCATCAAAAGTCCAGCCAGAGAACAGCTATGCAGCCCAAGTGGCTACAAGTCAGGACTCCACAGGGCACAGTGCCACTGTGCGTCTGCCTAACGGCACTTTGCAACCAGTGGCGTCAGCAGACCCCTGCCCAGCAGAGGACTATCCGCTGGCGGTCCACATAACCGCACTTCTCCACCTGCAGTCACTACCAGAGACCCTGGAATCCTGGTCTAGATTCCAGACAATACTAGAGAAGGCAACAGAGGTGGCCGCCAAGACCGTAAAGCTCCCGGACCAGACCAAGCAGGACGGCCCCGGCGCCCCATCAACACCAAGGATCCCCGAGCTATCCAGCGACTGTACCGGAGGAATAGGCGACAGGCCGTCCAGCTGATAACCGATGGCCAGTCACCTTGGTGCACCATACCATCGGCCAAGGAGGTTATAAATACTAGGAGGGGGCACGTTGCAATATGTGTGAAGCCTAGTCATGAAAAGTTTAAACGATATTGTGGACGTGATTGTAGATCTCTCTGGCAATTGGTGCGCGTGACATGCCACGTGCGAGATGTGTGTTGTATGTTGGATGAAGCCTATGTATGTTGGATAAAGCCGTTCGAGGATGCTCTATGCCAACTTTGGGCTTCGTTCTTTCGGGAAGGGGCGGTGACCCCAAGGGCAACCCACACAAGCCATCTTCACAGGACGTCGTCCGCTTCGTCTTCAAAGCGTGGGCTTCAATCTCGGAGGATATTGAGAGGTGTTCGTTCAAGCGGTGCGGCATTAGCACGAGTCTGGACGGGTCTGAAGACAGTGAACTCAAAGACCGCCTGCCGTCCGTCAACGATAGAGTCCCGAAGGAAAGCGACAGCCTCGCTGACGAGCCGCTCGGGCTTATCTTTGATAGTGCAAGCGACGAGTCTTTTGATGGTTTTACTGACAGTGACTGAGTAAATAAACCAATCCCGGCCTTTTGGAGGTGTTTTGCTCATGTTTACGTGTTTTTTTTTTTCCGACATTGATTGAAAGATCGCCACCAAGCTTTTTTCTCCCATTATGTATGGTAAAGGTGGGCGTTCTCTCAAAAGTTTACGGCAGGTGAAACAGAGTTCCTGTGGCGATGGTCGTGTTGCTACATCCACATAGTATATAAGCTTGTCTTTTTGATATTTGCAACGGTTTATAGCGTGGAACTATTTTTCTTTCAAGTTTATATCATTTACTATGATTTGTAGTACACTGTAGGACTTAACATGTGGAGAGATGGTGACGACGATTCCAATACCTCTTCACAGTGCCTAGTTTACGGCCTTATTTTATTATTTTCGATTCAACATTAGAGACAATTATTTAGCTCGAAGAAGGCGCAAACAGCTATCTGGTATAGAGACTGCCACCGACAATATGGACAGTATGGAGTTGTTGCCATCAGACCGCAACTCCGTCAGCATCCTTGCGCTGGACCATGCGACCAAAACGGCTCTCCCCTCCTCGTCAGACTCTGGATCTGGCCCTATACGCTTGCCAGGTATGAAAAAAAAAGGTTCAACGTCTGAGCTTGATAGACAGTCCCGTTATCGGACGCCATGCCCCGTAACAGAGAGGCTCTACTTGTAACTACTTTCGCCTCGCGTCCCAGTTCTTTTTTTATTTCGACCATGATCATGTTCTCTCTTTTCGTAATGGCCCTCCGCATCTTATCCCTCAACGTTCAGGGCTTCTGGAATGAGGATAAGTAACTCGAAGTTATACATTCCGCCCGGGGTTTGGGCTGCAACCTTCTTTTTATGCAGGAAACTAACTTCTACGGTGCTCGAGATGTCAAAGATTTTAAAGCTTGCTTTTTCTTTGCCTTGTTTCTTTTCTTACAGTTTGTCACGCTGTTTTGTGTGTGGGCTTGCTTTTTTTTTACCTTGCTTAATTACTAGTAGTTTCTGCACTTTCGACCTAGATGGCCAGATTATCTGCCTACCGTAAAATTCCGAGCGAACGCCCACGTTTGAAGGATCGCCCACCCCCCCTTTTTGTCCAACATCTGTTGGGAACGGTATCCCGATACATCGCCCTCCCCCCGATTCCCGCCAGACGTCACGCGATGTCCGACGGGAATCGCGTGTCAAAGGCGCGATCTGCGGTCCCGCGTTTTTGTCTGCGATCTGCGCGCGTGAAATGCGTGAAATGCAAATCTGCTGCGTTTGCGATCTGCTCGATCCGTTCCCGAGTTTTTAGCGGATTCCCGTGTTTTTGCCCGCGATATTGATTCCTAGCTGTAACACGCGCGAGTTGTTCCGCGTGTATTATTGCATCGTGAAATGCGATTCTGCTGCGGCCGCGATCTGCTTGATTTGTTTCCGTGACATGCGGGTATGCAGTGGATTCCCGCGTTTTCGTCCGCGATCTGCGCACGCAATATCGGTTTCCGCGGTATCCGTTCCCGTGAGATGCGAGTTCTCGGCGGGTTTCCGCGGGTCCATCGCGCTGTGAAACGCGCGAATCTGCTGCGTCTGCAACCTGCGGTATCCTTTCCCGTGACACAGGAGTTCGTAGTGAATTCTGGCATGTTTATCGAATCGTGAAACGCGAATTCGCCGTGTCCGTGATCTGCAGTATCAGTTCCCGCGTCACGCGGTTTGTAGCGGGTGCCCCGGTTCTTATCATTATTTCTGATAAAATTTTGCTGAGGCATCCCCAAAGATAGCCCACCCCATGTTTTTCACCATTTATCTCTTTATTTTGGGTGGGCGTTCGCTCGGAATTTTACGTAGATTTTTATCTCAGTTCGCAACCGGCGCGCGTTGTCGACGTTTACGCGCCCACTCAACCAGCATTTTCACACTCCTTTTTCGATTCGCTAGATGCATTTCTTTTAGAGGGCCATCCTTTTATTCTCCTCGGGGACTTTAACAGTGTGATTGACTCCTTCCAAGACTTCCGGGGGCGGGGCTGGGGCTGTTCGGCGTAGAATGCAAAAGAATTAGACCACCTTTTTCACCAGTTTCAGTGAGTGGACACCTGGGAGGTTACAAACCCCGTCTTCGGGTACACCTGGGCGCGCCATGGCTCCTACAGCCGTCTGGATAGGGCTTACAATCCCCGCGAACTTTCCAATCCCTGTGACCCGATGCGAAATCGCGCCCCTCCCGCTTGACGCGGTTTATCTCGGATTACCGCGCACTGCTCATGAAGCAGCAGTAGTAGCGGCACGCAAACAAGAGCGCCACTAACACCATTCTTTGCTGCATCACAGAAATCGACCAAAAGGAAAAACTGCTGATCAGTACCTGGCACAATACGCAACAACAAGTCCCTAAAATTGGTCATTCCACTGTCCACCACCAGGGGATCACGGGCACAAATGAGGCTGCCCGACCACAGACCTTCACTCAGCAGCAGTAGTAGCAGCACAAAAGCAACAGCGCTACTAACACCGTTCTTTGCTGCATCACAGGAATCGACCAAAAGGAAAACCTGCTGATCAGTACCCGGGACAACACGCAAGGCTGACTGCACGCAACAAGTCCCTAGGATAGGTCACTCCACTGTTTACCACCAGGGCATTACAGGTACAAAGGATGCCGCCCAACCAAAGACCTTCACTCAGCAGCAGTAGTAGCGGCACAAAAACAACAGCGCTACTAACACCATTCTTTGCTGCATCACAGGCTAGAAACCTCATTTAATCTCTCATTTCTTTTGCTTTTTCTTTCTATATTTGCCACTACTGGTGCTGCTGCTGCTAAAAGTGCCAATCAACTTGAGACAGACTACGGTTATAGCAAAATGGCTTATGAATCAGATGTCTGCTTGATGTGCAAAGAGGAACTGCTGGAAGACGACCGAAAGATGAAGTGTCCCGATTGCGAGTTTTCGTATCACTTGGGCGAATGCTCTAAAATTGCTGAATCTACTTTTAAAGGGCCCATGAAATGAATTTTGGGCTGGAATAAATCAATTTATATCGGGATTTTACTAATAGCACATCGTTCAGTGGGCCAAAAGAAAAAAAAGTAGAAAGACAAAAGCCCGACTTTCGGCACGAAAGTTTGAAAACACAGCGGACTATTTCATACCTCCTTCCCTTCGTAAGCTCTCTGCCTTTTCACAGTGATACATCTGCGGACCCTGCAGCGCGTCACCGGGTCCCCGCAGCGCATCACCGGGCCCAAACGCACGTCACACGGCACCGGACCTCACTTAATCCCTTCACCCCTAAGCTGAGATTGTGGTGGAAACTACGCGCTTACCGGACCAATCAGCCGCTTCCCTTTCATCGCCTGACCTCATTCTCTGCACGTGGGTATGCGCGAGAAAGCGTGATCACATGGCAAAAGTGTGGCTGGTCCAACGAGCACGTAGCTTTCACAGCACTGTCAGCTTTGGGGTAAACGGGGTGGGGAAAGCAACTTTTGCACAAATTTTGAGCGACGGGCTAATCTTTTAGGGGGAGAATGGCTGTGCCCGGGAACATAAACGAGATTCCGAGCAAGAGGGGACTCCCCCTTTCAGTCTTCTTGAACTGTTTGGTAGAATGCACGATTTAAGAGTTGAGGAGGAAAGCTAAACAGGAAAAAGTTGGAAAAGCGTTTCATGACTCCTTTAAGTCTAAAAGAGACAGCTGGCATAAGGCATGGCGTTGTCAGACCTGCAGATTATCCTCGCAGCGAAGCGACCAGAGCAGTAAACAAAAAAGAATTCCAACCTGGATTCCTCCTTAGTCATTATAACACACGCGACCATAAACAAAAATTTTGACACTCTGCTAGACCTTAAAGAAACAGTGGACGGGATCGAGCGTTTGATTCAAGAGCTGCCGGACAAGTATGATACGGTAATAAGCCACATGGCTCAGCATGATAAGGAGCTAAAAGTGAGGAAGAGAGTGAAAAAAGTAGAAAAAACCAATGCAAGAACAGAAATCAAAGAACTGAGAGAACAGGTGAACAAACTTGAGTGGAGATCACGTCGACAGAACTTGGAAATTCACGGTGTACCGATGACCGAAAGAGAAGACGTAATTAAAAAAATAAACAATGTTGCAAAAATACTGAACGTGCCAGACTTGACCACGAGCGATGCTGTATCGGTGCATAGGCTTGCCTCAAAGCCCGATATGGTACCCGGAATCATTGTCCGGTTTTTCGCACCAGGAGAATGGAGATTTGTGGTTCAACAGGCGATTCATCCTGAGAAATGCTAAAAGTGATTTCTTCCTTTTAGAAAATCTGACTGGTCATGAGTGATCATTTCTTTGGTCGACAAAGGAATGGGTGAGGCTGAACCATTACAAGTATGTGAGGTACAGAAACGGCAATGTTCTTGTCATAAAAGTAGATAGAGGGCGAGCGCCCGTGGTAGAGTGAAGGTGACCTGCAGAAATTGGTGGAGAAGATTTCTACTTCGTCATCTCTTGGCTTATATTCCCTTTTAAAGGCTAACAATACCTATTTCTTACCAAACGATGTTGGGAACACTTTTAGATCCCAACCTAATCTTGCTTTTTCTTTGTTTCATTCGAATGCACAATCATTGCGAAATAAATTTGAGGAATTGGACATTATTGCAGCATTTTGGCTTTCCTTTTGATGTAATTATGGTGACGGAAACATGGTATATTGATGATGATACTGCTGAAACGACTATAGAAATTATAATTTACGCTGCACTACAAGATGAGGGGGTGGAGTCACTATATACATCAAAAAGCAAATACAATGCACTATAATCAACGCATTTTCTGAAGTCACTGATGGCTACGAGGTTTTGACCTTGCGGCATGGGCATAACCTTTTTTGTGTCATATATCGCTCTCCTGGGGGCAGCATGAATTGTTTTGTTAAATATCTAGATAATCTTTTTAGTTTTATTAGCGAGAACAACTCAAATAAGATAACAAGTGCACTACGACGGGCCAAACAAACATATTATGAATCGCTATTTCAAAATGAGAACAGTATGGATGTTTTGTGGAAGAAGTTTAACTCTATACTGCACGAAGGCCGTGAATTTGGACAAATCAGTGAACTTCAAATTTACAGTGAAATTAAAAATGGTAAAGCTCTTGCAAATGCATTCAATGACTATTTCGTCGATTTAGTGCATAGTGTTCGCACAGCTGAAGCCTTACTATATGTGGAAGGTATTTCAGACACCATATTTCTTTCCCCAACCGACGAGGCAGAAGTTTTTTCAATTTTCAAGTACTTGAAAAAGAGTAGAAGTCATAATATCAATGACATTCAGATAAAACCGGTTAAACACATCATAGAGTCGATTGCTTCTATTTTAACTCACATCTTAAACTTATCACTTCAAACTGGAGTTTTTCCACGCAAAATGAAAGAGGCCAAGGATTCGGTAATTTATAAATTTATAAGGCGGGAGACAGAAATAACCTTGGCAACTGTAGGCCAGTTTCTATTTTGCTGATATATTCAAAAGAATTAGAAAACATAATCCACAAAAGACTACAGCTTTTGCGAAAAACACCGCATCCTTACTCCCCATCAGCACGGGTTTCGGAAAGGATGCTCGACTGAGTTAGCCTCACTAGACCAAAAAAAGATAATTCTAAATAATATTGAGAATAAACTCCTTACATTAGGAATATTTACTGACTTGTTGAAGGCTTTTGATTGTCTTAATCATAAAACATAAAATAAAATTATAAATCATAAATATGGCATAAGGGAAGAGCCCAAAACATATTTGAGAGCTACCAAGAGTTCCGTTTTTGAAGTGTCGTAATAGAAGGACAACACTCTCAGTCTAGAAAATTAAATGCAGGTGTACCGCAAGGAAGTATTTTAGGACTCCTTCTTTTTAATATATACGCTCCGTGCGGGAACTATAGGGGACGCTTTGAAAAACACGCGTAGCGCCGCTAGCAGAAGAGCTGGCGTTCGACAGTGAGGCGCGTTCAGCAGCCTGCGGCGCCTTTTCGCATGCCAAGCTGTGGCGGCGGAAGCGCGCACGGTCGAAACTTTTGCTTTTTGAGCCGATACGTTGAGGGTGACGTTACATGAGTGCTGGGGCAGAAGGGCATTTAGCTGTTCTCCACTTATACATTCAGTTTGAGTCGTTATTAGGGGTAATTTCTCTAGTTGCGGCCGAAAAAGGAGTTGGAGCAATTTTCCGAAAAGCAAGATGGCCGCCACCACAATTGCTCAGAGTGGGAAATTTATTTAGCTCGTCGCTGTAAACGTAGGACTGCTGGAACGATGATATTTGGAGGCGAGTGAGATGTTCACTAAGTTTGTGCACGAAGTGTGCCAAGTTTCATTAAGACAGCAGGTGTGAAAGTTATGTTTCTAACGAATAAAGAAATAAGGATGGAATATCCAATATTGGACCCTCAATGTTGTGTTATAGCGGGCTGTGCAAAGTGCAGATTTGGGCACACAGGTGCTGGGACTTGACAGTAACATGACACAGCACTTATTATACCAAAAAGAGGTGGCATAGGGAAAGCAGGTGGAAATTTGGTTTGGACGGCGTAACTCAATGGGCGCGTTCAGTAGCGGCCCCGGAGTCAAGGAGTCACTGACTCCTTCCACTGGACGGCCAAAAGTCACTTCCGGTGCACGTAACTCCGGGGCTTCGGAGTCAAGCTCCGAAGCACCGAGTCCGGAGACGGTGCACGTAGAGTCAAAGGAGCTAAAGATGACCTCATTTCCTGACTGGTGACGATTTCCGGCGCTAAAAGAGAAAAAACAAACAAAATGGCGGGATAAGCTGCGTCGGTTCTGTCGCGGGTGTGCGGTTAGCTCGCTTTTGTTAATGAAAAGTGCTCAAGGTAAGACGAATAACGCGTTCGAATTTCTTTTCCAGGTAAGGCTCTTTTCGAAAAATGCATTGGACCATATTTTGTTTGGTTTGAATATGCTAATAAACAACGTAAACGTTCATTTGACGCCGTGTCTTGATCGCCGTTGCACGGTAACTTGGTGAATATCGACGACAGTCCTGTCCGCGCTGGGCAGGGTATGAACGCCGATTCGGTAGCCGGTTGGACACTCACGCGGAGCATGATCCCGAGTGATGTTTTGTTTGCGTGGCTAAATCGGGGTGCACGTTGACTGACGCTCGCTTCGGACGACAAAACCTTGATCGCCGAGCGCGGCCGAACTTCCCGTGTGTATACGAATACATTTTATAGGAAGTTCGTTACGAAGGGCAGAACAAACGTATGGCCGTATAAAAGTATCGCAACCGGCGGCGTAGATTTGCCGAGCTCTATATTTTGCGTGTGCTGACGACGTTTTTGTCGGTTTTTATAACAGTAGCTGCCTTTGCACCGCCAAGTGAAGGGCTCGATCGCGTTGCATCGCTTCGAACAGCAGCGCTGATGTGTAGTCACTCGCTTTTTCTTCAAGGGCCTAGTAAAGACTTCTTCAATACCCGCGTCAAATAAAAGCGATCGTGCTCGCCATCGTCTGCTTCCAGTTTATTCGGAGACCGCCTGGCACAGGGAGGAAGCGGAAATTGCGTAGAAGCAGGTTCGGAGCCGCGGCTTTTTTTGCCGTTCAGTAGGCGCTCCGATGACTCCGACTCGAGTCACTCTGTTCGGGGGCAAGGGAGGCGCTACTGAACGCGCCCAATGGGAACCGCCTTTGACCATGAAGGGCTGTCACGAGAATACCACTCGTCGTGGGAGGTGGAGACTTTACAGGTAGGAAGGGACTAGTGGACTGTACTTCCAATTGAAACATTTTTATGAAAGGTGGTTGCAAAGCCGAGAAAACAAAGTTGTCGGCCAACACACGGTTTGACCGTCAAGGGCTTTTGCGGTCAGCTTTTGTGTAATAACCTGTTGTGCGAGGTGCTGATCTGCGGCGCACAGGTACTTTGACATGACCGTAACTTAACACAACACTTATTATACCAAAAAGAGGTGGCATAGCAAAACCAGGTGTAAATTTAGTTTGGGCGGCGTAACTAAATGGGAACTGGTTTTGACCGCCAAAGGCTGTCAAGATAATACCACTCATCGTGGGAGGTGCATACTTTACAGGTAGGAAAGGATCAGTGGATGGTACTTCCAGTTCGAACCACTCTGCGATAAGTGTTTTTTTTTAAGCCGAAAAAAAAAAGTTGTCTACAGAACTCGGGGTGTCAGCTTTTCCACATCCAAAAGGAGGTTGATCAAGCAAGAAAGCACACCACAAAAACTTCCATATTCAAACGTCGATTCTCCAGTGATTCCGAGTTTCATTGTAGTTTTCCTTAGATTCATATTTGTCACTTTTTTTTTTTTTTACTGTTCGAATCTTTCTTCATGAAGTATAGATTGCGTGCCATACTTGTCCGAAAATATCATCGACACGTACGATGGGGACGAAACTTCTTTGGAAGGCATTCCTCCAACGAAATTGGCACTGCATACCCGCGAGTGTGGGATGGCATTTCAGTTCGTCCCATCGGCGCTAACACATGTAGGCGTTACTGGTACGAAAACAAACGCAGAGCGCAAAGCGGCAGTGTAGAATATGTCAGCCGTGCCGACACAGTGGCAGACATGATCGGGAGACCAAATTTCTCGCGTCGCATGGCTTGGGTCCATCGTTGTCGCTGTCCCACAAAACATCGGCGAGGTGAAAAACTGTAAAACTTTGTCCCCACGAGATACGACGCATAACTATTGAAGCACTTAATGACGCAGCACAGGCAGCAAAGCACTACATGCTGTCAACCCAGCGCAACCGCACCGCCCCGACTTCAATGTGTACCAATGTACGCGGCGTGGTTTCGGTTTCGTTTTCTCTGGGGTTCTCACTGTCCACCTTCGGTATCGGCCGCGCGGCGGCGCGCCAGTCACGTCGCACGGAGTGTATATGTAAATGACATTACCAACTTTGAATGCAAAGCAAACATGATAAGTGATACTGATGATACTACTGTATTGTTTTCGGGGTCAAACATTTCTGAAATTATAGGAACGGGCCGATCGATTTTAAGAAAAACTTAATGTGTGGACAATTTTGAATTCGTTAGTAATAAACAATAATAAAACAAAGGCTATAGTTCTTAGGTCGAAGGGAGTAAGGTTTCTGCGATAAGCAGTGTAGGGATGGCCGAAGGAGCTTAGCTGAAAGAGCTCGGGGAATCGGCAGCATGGTCACTCGAACCGTCCTTCGGAGACACCCAATGCCTTACGTTTTTCCCTTTGGCAGCAAGCGGCGGCCAGCTTCCGAAAGTGGAAGATTCTTCCCATGGGAAGTGAGTGAAGCCTTCGTTCTCAGGGCGGGAGCGGGTGGTTGCTTTTGCTGCGGGGGTGACTGGGGATTTGACATCGTCAAGGCCATCTGGACGACTCCAAAGAGAGAGGGAGGTCGGTCACCCTTCGGAATGTCAGCGTGCCTTTTTGGAAGAGAAGTTGAGTTTGTATGAGCCTGTGCGCGGAGCAAGACGTCATCCTCCTGCGGTCCTGAGGGCCCCGCATATTCTGTCTTGGGGGACAGAGAACTTGACATGTGGGGCAAGCGACTTGGCGCCGAGGTGCTATTGTTGGCGTTGTGCTGCCATGGGCAGCAGCAGCAGCGTGACAGCCCCTGTATCATATTCGCTCTCCAGTGTAAATATATTTATCAAAGCGATCATCACGAATCCTCCGGTTCCCGATTGCAAGGAATGGCAGACACCCACAGCACCGCACAGCATTCCCTGGTCATCCGGTCCCGATCGGGACTCCAAGGGAAGCGCCCACAGACCAGGGAAAGCAACCATCCTCAGGGGAGGACGAAACTTTACTAGCAAGTTCTCTTCCTAGGATCTTGTAGGTATAGAAATTGTACAGAAGATCAAGGTTCTTGGCATTATATTTAATGAACACATGTGATGGGATGATGAGGTCGACACGATTAGAAAAAAGCTTTTAAAAGTGGTAGGCATAATACCCGCATCATTAAAAAGAAACATTACCTCCGTCTATACTACGACTTTTCATTAACTCTTTATTCTATGCTTGCTTCAATTACTGCTTTCTGGTATAGGGGAACACCACTGTTACAAATATTCATAGCCTGCATGTACTACAAAAGAAAGGAATTTATATTCTGTGCAATGAAAAGTTTGACAGCCACACGGCGCCACTATTTGAAAATTTCGCAGTTATTGAGATAACAAAATTGTACAACTACAAACCTGCACTAGCATATAAAACAGCTCTTAATAACGAAAACAGTAGTTTCATTTTGCTTGCCTCTCTTCGCTTAAAGAGTTCTTTGCATTTTACTCATCATACCGATGTCTGAACGGTCCCGCGCTCCAGAACTAAGGAGATCAGACGATTAGCCATCAGCTCCCCAGAGTGTTAAACTATTTTTTGCAACTAGACATTTGCATTGAAAATGCCCCACAGGACAGCTGTATTATCGATACTTGTTTCGTTATATGAAACATAGCGAGTCGACTGTGTGTAAAAATATGTTTTGCCTTTTTTATTTCAATAAAGTGCTGCTACCGCTGTTGCTGTAGGGGAAGAGGGGGCTTTGTCAAGCAGTTTTTGTACTGCTTTTTTCCTCTTCCCTCTTTTTTTTTTGTACGAAGAGGAACAAATAAACTTGAAACTGCCGGTCTCCGAGTACCGGGCTGGACGAAGCGCCCTGTGGCGCAGCGGCGTAGACTTTCCATTTTCCCGGGGGGGGGGGGGGGGCAGGCTCAGAAGATCTCGGGGGGGGGGGGGGGGGGGGGGGTGCTACGCGTTACCTTTTTGCCAGAACTGGAGATTGAAGCTAACGAAAGCACGCTGGGATTCCATTTCCCATGTATTTTGTTTACATGCCACTACTAGAAGCTCGTTACATGTCGCGTAAGCAGCGTCTCGGTAAGGATCATGGCCCGGGCCCGTGGGGGGCTCTGCCCCCCCCCCGGATCCTCACCAGGGGAGGCACGAGCCCCGATGCCCCCCCGAAGTCTACGCCTATGCTGTGGCGCATGGACAAAAACCTCCTTGAGAACTCGTCTTCCATTGCTGAACTGCGAAACAGCATTGCAGAAACGCTGAGTCTACAGCCCTTTGACCTCGCCCAGTGGGATGGTCTGAAAGTCGCCTGGCAGGCCTTGCTGACCTCGGCTGACACACCGCAGAGCTCGGCAGACTACAACTCTAACCGGGCTGATAAAGCGGATGCGCATTGTTCAACATGATGGGACAGGGACCGTGCTCATGCAGAGTGGGACAGGGACATTGTTTCGGGCACGCTACAGTCGCATACTTAGGTAACACTTGAACCGCCAGTGGCCAATTTCTGAGGGGTAGGCCTGTGTCCGACACCGAGGTTCTGAGGTATCTGCGCATGTCTGGTCGTGGAAGGGGAGGAAGGGGAGGGGGGGGGGCTTGTATGCGGGTTTCGGAGGTGGTCCTGCCGGAGAGCAGCGTGTCATCCAGGCAGGATGACATAGATGTCGTGTTTCAAGAGTACTTCTCTCGCTTGTACGCTTTGACTCAAAGCGATACCCCAATTATTTTGCCATGGACGTGCGACAGTTTTGTGGGGACCTTCCCGAATTCCCAGCTGAGGCGAACGAGAGGTTGGTGCGTCCCGCCTCCCGTCAGGACGCGGTGGACATACTGTGTTCAGTGAAGACTGGCTCGGCCCCAGGCCCGGGTGGCTTCCCTACTGAATTTTATTCAAAGTTTTGGGACGTTTTGGGCGACGCGCTGGTCAAGGTCATTAACACGTTTCATGATTCCCCAAGCTACGCCCCCCCCCCCCCCCCCCCCCCCGATTATTTTCAAAATGAACGAGTCCTTTGAATTCCCGAAATGAGGGTTTCTGGCTCCCAGCCTCAATAGTGGCGGCCGATCACGTTATTAAAAACGGATTCCAAGATACTAACCAGTTTGTTAAGTAAGCGGTTTTGCGCTAATTTGCTCGTGATTATTAGTCCGTTTCAGACGTGCAGCGTCCCCGGGCACACAATCTTTTCTTCTTTAACTCTGACGAGAGGCTTTTTTTGCATATGCATGTTCCAGATCTTTTAACGGCTGTTTTATTTCTCTTGATCAGGCCAAAGCTTTCAACAGGGTTGAGTGCAATTACCTCTACTATGTCTCAGCTACGTTTGGATTTTCTAGGCTGTTTATAAGTTTGTTAGGTTTGTACACAAATATGTCCAGTGAGTGTTTAGTAAACGAGCGCCTAACCGCGGCTTTCTGTGTAACGAGAGGCGTGCGTCAGGGCTTCCCGCTATTGCCACTGCTTTTTGCAATTACGTAGAACTCACAAAAGTGAAAATGTTCAGGTTTTTTTTTGCTTCTGGAGCTAGGTACTGTGTCTGTTTCAGCTTAGTATATGCTCAAAGCTCGGTTGCCTTTTTACTCTCTCGTTACCAAACAAATGTGTGTATCACTTTTCATCATTGTTGTGTTCTTTTTGAATTGTATAACTTACTGTACTTGCCCCCTCCTTATGTAATGCCCTCGAAAGAGAGCCTTTAAGGAACAAATGAAATGAAACATGCGGAGCGAATTACCACACCTTCTCCGAGTTGACAATACAGCAGATGCGTCTCAAATGACCTATAATAACTCAAAAGGAAGTAATCTTTTACCAGTCCCCCAACTACTGTGTGCATCATCAAAATCACAGTTATATTAATCTAAGGCTCATCTTGTTTCCTCACATGTCACGGCAGGGAGTTTGAAATGCATGTGCCACATTGCCAACTCGGTGATTAGCGCCGAATGTAGTTGAATACAGAAGAAAATCGGCACAAGTTTCATTTAGCCTAAAGGGCGGCCACATGGCACCGTCATTGCTCGTAGCACTCCACAGGTTGCGCTGACTTCAGCTGAAGTCGCAACAAGGGGAACCTTTCACTCCGTCATTCTCAGTTTTTTTTTTTTTTTTTCTTAGACTGCACAGGATAGATTTTCACAACCATGCGTGCATTTTTGGTTTTTTCTAGTTCTACAAGTCCATGGGCAGCACCTCAATTTCCTCTTACATTTAGTTTACCTTTACATTTTCTAGTTGCATTTGTTTACTTCCTCCAAGCTGTCTTATACTTCAAGAAATGTATCTTCTAAAAATAATTTTTTGATTTCATAATTTTTTTTGCTCATGTTAAGAGCTGATGACACATGGTATTAAGTGATTACTTTGAAGACAATGTGTTTGTTACATCACTCACCAAGATTCCTCTACACAGTAACATATTGCACAATTGATGCTTTATTGCAGTACTTGATAAAAGTCAAGTGCTGCTATAAAGCATCAATTGCATGAGCATGTAACGAGAATTAGTGATAGGAAATTGGATCTAAATGTGTTTTTTTCCTGCACTAAAAGCCAAAACTTCTGCATTTGTAGTGCTGCACATACAGCAGTTCAAGCTTTTAGTGCAGGCAAGAACCACATCTAAATTAATCCCATCACTAATTCTTGTTACATGCTCATACATTAGCTTCAAGTTATCGCAATGAATTGTTGGCGCATGTCTTGAGAACGTACAAAAAAAAATCCCAAGGCACCATCCAGAGGACATTTCGAGGATGAACGATGGACTGACAAATGAATCCTAGGTGGACTGCTTGAGGATGAGTCGAGGACTAGCTCAGGATATCCAAACATCCTTACTTGGATATCCCACGGATGTCGTTGCATTGTCTGGTGTGTTTGCCAAATCTTGTTGATGTTTACATTCTTGCTGTCTAACTTTCGTTTTTATGACTGTCATGCTCTTTCCATGACTTCCAACCACTTTGGCTGCCCCCTCCCCTCCTCTCCCTTTCCCCCACACCCTCCCCCCCTCGCCGTCAGTGAAACAATGCCTATCCCGCAGGCAGTGCAATACTGGGCCAACCCACGACAAAGGTGAAGCAAGCTTCAATCGTTTGAGAGCCCGGTGCGTTCCGTAACGGCAAGCGGCTGCAGAACATTGCGGAGAGCGTTTGCACTCAACTTGTACACACAGTCTACAGCAGTGAAGAGCCAATATGAACGCGCTATCGTCGCTAGCTGCTTGCCAATAATCCACGTCAACATAGTGGCGCCAGGCGACAGCGTTGAAGTGGCCGATCTTGGGACGATCCAACTGGCTTCCGCGACTTCTGTCCAGTAAGAACCATAGCAGCCTTGACAAACCCTGCTTTTGTAGTCCTCACCGCGCAACCACTGTGCACGTCGCTGCGCTTCCTACTGCTATGGTGCCCGGACTTGCTGGTGGAACGCGTCTCTGTCTCCATAACCTCCTTGGGTCACCGACCAGTTTGTTTACATATGGTGCCTGGATCGCGTCTCCGACTGGTGTGTTTAGCGTCCTATCCCGCCCACACATCAAAAGTGGTCCTGAAGTGGCAACAAATGACGTCACAGAAGCCGGAGTGTCATGCTGTTGCCTGTCGCGATCCTAGCGGGTGGTCGGAGAAATGCTGGCGGAAAGCACGAGCGAACGCGAGTGTCGCTGTCGTCACGGCGTCCCAACTTCCTGCTGCTGCAGCTTCCGTGGACTGTCGAAGTGAAGAGCGACCTGCAGCAGAACAGGCGTCTGCTACATCCACCACAGCTGCTGGGACACCGCCAGGGTCGCGACCGGCGACAGCATGACACTTGTATGACGTCATGAGGCGGAAATCGAGGAACCACTTTTTAGGACGCGGTAAACACACCAGTCGGAGACGTGTTCCAGGAACCATACTATACCCTGTTTCACCTTGTGTTGTACCGCAGGAATGGCTACAAGCGCGAGCTCCTTGCTCTATGGCACACCTCGGCGGCACAAGCTCTCGTGCCCCAAGGGCAGCTGCCAACGCTATGAGCTCGCGCTTCTAGCCTTCGCTGCGGTGCAACATAAGGTGAAACGGAGTATATCAGTTAGCAAGCGCGATTGAAGCAGACGAAACTTTACCGGAACGACTTGAATGGAGATCCGGTTTTAGTATCCTCAATTGTTTGGTGAGTGGTAATTTTTGTAACGGTTTTTAAATAGCGTGGGACTATTTTTCTTTCAAGTTTATATCATTTACTACGATTTGTAGTACACTGTATGAGTTGACATGTGGAGAGATGGTGACGAGGATTCTAGTATCTCTTCACAGTGCCTAGTTTACGGCCTAATTTTACTATTTTCGTTTTAATTGGGTAATTGCAAGTTCAGTTCACATTGGAGACAGTTATTTAGCTCCAAGAAGCCGCGACCAGCTATCTGGTAGGAACTCTGATCTCGCAGAAGCCATGCTCGCTGGTTTGCTTCACTCGTGGTGGTCTGTGCTCTTAGAGTTCAAGTCTAGAAAGACTCGAAATTAAAGGACAATTGGGTGTTATCGCATTCTCGGCCTTTTGGCTAAGATCAAATTGTGTACGCCGACGACATCACATTGTACCTACGCGACGCTAACGACCTTGGCGCGGCGCTTCAGGTCTTTACGACATACGGCTCGCTCTCGGGTGCACGCCTCAACGAGCAAAAAAGCAAGGCGTTGTGGGTCAACTGACCACCAGACCCAGCCTCACCGCTCCCGACGACTGGCGTGGTGAAGATCCTGCGTATACAACGCGATAAGAATCTCGCCCGAGATGTGGACCCGCTTTGCACGCGACATCGCGGCAAGTGTGGATCGTGCCCGCGACTACGCTCTCCCCATGGCCGAGCGCCGGTACCTGGCCCACTCGGTGTTCTGCGGGAGTCTGTGGTACCTAGCGCAGGTGGTGGTACCACCCCAAAACTTCATCAGACAAGTGCAAAGTTCCCTGTTCGGTTTCTTCTGGATGGAGAAGACCGAGCTCGTTACCCGTCAGGTGTTCTCCCTCCTGCGCGAGAAAGGAGGATGGGGCTTCCCCTGCGTGGATGGCACGCCCGCGCTACTCCAGCTCAAGACAAGGCTCATAATCCTACATGAAGCTGAGAACCCGGCCAGATCTCTCGCTCTCTACTTCGTGGGGCACTCCCGGCGAGACCTGGGTGTCGACCTCTCCGGCCCGTCGGGTGCCTGTGCTGAGACACCGCCCCCGGCATACTGGAAAGCGCTTCAATTGCACCGCCACCTCGTGGAGCAGGCGCCACAATTGGACATAACAACAACACCAGCGTCACGCCTCGCCCAGACCCTGCTGGAACTGCAGCTCACCCCCGTGCAGATTGGACTCTCGGATTCGTTCCCATGGGTCCGCCTCACCTCCTCCGACCTTCCAGGAGGAGGTGAGGCGGACCCATGGGAACGAATCCGTTTTTGTGCTCTCTTAAGCGGTCTTAAAGAGTAATTAAAGTAACCCATTACAGTGATGTGATTGGCCTCAGCCGTTTTGGAGCACCTTTCGGAGCAGCCAAAAAAGTGTTTTGGAGCAGCAAAAGTGGACTTTGGAGCAGCCAAAACAGTGTTTTGGAGCAGCAAAAGTGGCTTTTAGAGCAACTAAAACAGTGTTTCGGAGCAGCAAACGTGGCTTTTGGAGCAGATATTCTTAGAAAAATAAAAATATTCGTTTCAAGTGCTGGACAAACGATGGACACTTTGCTCGCCACAATAAACAACTTATAGTCAAGTAAGTTAGACCACCTGGGAGTCTTTCAACATGCAACTGAAATGCTAATGATATGACACATTTTGCAGTGCTTCAGTTAAATTATACATATATTTGTACCCATTATAGGTAAATAAGAACCAAACTGCACATGTTAAAATTTGTTTGAAATTGACCAGCTTAGTAGTAAATTTCACAGCATCAGGTTGACTAGTTATATAATAAATGGAAGCAGTCTCCAACTGATGAAACACGTGACCACTGCAGTGCAATGCGAAATTGTCGCGCGAGCGAAGATGGCTGTTCGATCGAAACCGTGCCACCCCGCTCCATCGCCAACTTGATTCCAAAATTGTACACAAAATGTAACTGTCCAGCATACAACAAAAAACAGTCCAGCCGCACGTGCTTGCCAGACCGGCTGGCGAGGTACAAGCTAAACACACAGAACAAAAAAAGAACCTGAGCACATCGATGCAAGACATGGCGAGCCAGGTTCAAAAAGTTGTTGGAGCGCTTTGCGCAATGACTGAACTGGAGACAAACAAGTGCGCTGTGCGGGTTCAGCGTGCAGACATTGCCTTCTTTGCTTTAGCTCACTTTTCTTCACCAACTCTCTTTCGCGGCAGATTTTTCACGTATACCGGGGTCCCTCTCGAAAGAAAGCCTACGGAGAAAAACCTAGGTAATCAGTACTTCGACACAGCAGTCTTTGAGCTAGAGGGATGTTTTTAGTAGCGTATTAAACGAGAACAGGAATGTTGATGAACATTAGGGCGGTCCTTACGTTTCAGTTTAGAAAGCGCCATATCTGCATCAACGTGGGGACGGCAACACCCGCCGTCGCGCGACCACGGTGATTGGCAGGCAGGGACCAAATATAGTTCTCCCACGACCGTTGCTTTCAGGAGCAAGTGCTTCAGCTCACAAAGTAACTCCCTCCGCGCAAAAACGTAGTTTAGTTTTACAGCATGACGGCATGGCTGGTACCCGGCACGCTAGCGTCGGAGCGTCCGCACATAGCCGCGTCTATCGTTGAAAATGTTTTTAAAAAGACGCGAGACGACGAGAGCGCGAAACGAGAGACGGCGGGAAAAACGGAAAAAAATATGCAAGACCAGGTGAACGATTGATGCAGGGTACTTTGTGTCGGGCGGCCGCTTGCGCCACCTAGCTCACGTGTGCTCATTACGGTACTCAGTTTAGTTTCCGTTTTGAAAGGCGACCGAAATTGGTGATTTGGCGCAGGCTTGGCGCAGATTACCGATATTTTGGCAAAATGTAGCAGGATGTAGCAGGGTTAGCCCCTTGGCGCAGTTTGGCGCAATTGGCGCAGCAATCACATCACTGCCATTACCAATATTTGTAACAAAATTACATTACAAATTGCTACCGTAAAAAAAAATAATGTGGCATTTACAAAATTACTTAAAAAGTAATAGATTACAATTAATCCGTTACTTGCAACGGATTACTTCCCAAGTCTGCTAGGGATTCTCACAATGGGCACCAAAGCAGCATTCGAAAAGTTCAGTCTAGGTCCGGGTAGAAGACGCGCTACAGGGCCTGTGGTAATAGTGCAATATGTTTGGTTTGCTCCACCGCGCTGCAGGGGGACTGCTTGAACTCTGCAAGAATTTCTTCTCTGCGCATTGTGAAAACCCCAAAGTTTGTAGAAGTTTGGAGTCTCTTGCGGGCCAGCCTTTAAAGGTGAAGCTAAGCAAGTCATTTTTTGTTGTGCAAGTTGAAATAATGTTATGTGTTAGGTGTAAATGTTACGGCAGCTTTCAAAATGAACACGATTTTTTAGGTATATTTTAAATGCTATAACATTCAAATTGAACATATGACATTGTTGTGTACAAAACATTCAATATGTAACTGTAAAGCAATGTTATGAACACTAACATTAAAGTAACATTTAATAACATTATACTCCTAACATTATTTTGAAGTTTACAATGAAACAAAATAACAGTGAAGGCAGAAAAATAAAATAATGATTCAAGAAACAACATTGAAACAATGTTTTGATAACATATATTTCCAATGTTATTTTGAAATTCACGAGGAAACAACGTTCAATCCAAAATAGTATAATGTCTAGTAATACTAAAATAATGTTTGGTTTTGTAACATTTCAGTTATTTCAAATACTAACACTGAACAAACTATTTGACAATATTGTTTTTAACATTTTTTCGAAGTTTACAATAAAACATCATAGTAACAATTTATTCATTGGTATTCATGACTCCGTCAAAACAGACGGCACCTAGCGGGAAAACTGGGAACTAGCAGCAACAGGTCGTCTCGCTGTCTCGCGAGTTGAGTCAGCCGAGCAGCCGAGCTGGGCCCAGTGTTCTCATGCTATCGGGTTGTCCATTGTGCTGTTAACCGTCTTTCCCGAGATGGTGACAAACCAAGCAAAGCGCTCATCCACGCGGTGGAAAGGCACTTCCCCAGAGAGAACAAATAAGTCCGGAAGTCCGCCCAATCGGACGCGCCGTCACAAACTTTGCATTTCCCGATGAAGGATCGGAGAAAAAGTCTCAAGGACGATGGTTGTTTGCTCGAAGCACTTTCAAGATGACTATTTCTGAGCTGGTAAGTGATTAGTTTCACACATAGCACGATTTACAAGAGTGTAAAGTATGGAGTGACCAATAAGAGACTATTAAATGCCCTTACCTCAAACCATGTTGCTGAATCGACCGCGAACATAGTGGTGGGCAGACTTGTACGTAATCCGCTACAAGTAACGAAATTACTTGCAATCCCTTACATTTATCAGTAATTTAGTAACGGAATAATTACATATTTTCTAGAGTAATTTTAAAGTAATTCTCTTACACTTTTTACGTAACAGATTCCTTGTGATCCGTTAATTTTTTTAGGACCAACTTGCTTTTTTGCGACCAACTTGCTTTTTTTTATTTTGGTAAAGTCGAGCGCAGTAGCACTGTCAGGCGAATCGACCAGCGCAAAGGGAAGCTTGGCACTCTTCAGTTCCGCAAAGCCTTTTTTTGCGACACCAAGCCCCTGAATCTATTTTTTTAGACCCTACCGACAATGTAAAAAAATCCAAATGGTCATTTCTACAAAAAAAAGCAAGTCATATCAGCTTTTTTTCATGCCTGTTTTTTTTTTTTTTTTTTTTTTGCTATTGAAGACGGGGATAAGAGGACAAGTGATTGTGTGCCTCTTCGAGAAGATCGAGGCGGCGAGTGCACCGACAAGAATTAACAATGTCCTTCTCTGTTATAGCGACTACGACCATTTTCATAATGTCACAACATGAGACAACGTACCGTCTACCCTAAAATCCACTAAGAGAGATGTGATAATATGTGAAGGTGTTATTGCTACAAGCATCCTCGTTCGTCGCTGCACACTTCTCATCTTCTCTTAGAAAACAGGATGTATTTTTTTCTATGTTGAATTAACCTGAGACTGGAGTAGAGAAGAAACATCAAAGTCTCAGGTTAATTGAACCTGGTTAATATTCACCAGCTCGCCTGCCCCCTTACAATTTTTTATATTTTTTTTCTGTTTCTTTCACCTTAATGACCCTGTTTTAAAAGCTACTTACTCTTTTGTAGTCCAACCTCTACGGTTGGCTTACATTATTTGTGAATTCCAGCCAGGTTATCTGGATCTCAGTCACCCTTTTTTTGAGTCAGCTTTTTGCGAGTACTTCGAAAATGGTAATAGTCTTCCTTTCTTCTTCCTGTTTTTACACCAGCAGGATGCATCTTATCTCAAGCAGATATTTTACAAATAAAACATAATGGCGGCTGACGTAGACTTGATATTCTGGGCTTAAGGAGAGAGTGAAACTCGTGAGTGAGGCCATAGCGCGGGGCGGCTTACTTAGTACTCTGCGCTTCGCTGCCCGTGGCATCAGCAGACGTCTATCTGGAGAACACCGGAGTCTAGCCCACATGGCGCGTTTTTCCGGGCGTCTAGAAGCGCGTCTCTGGTTGGCGCGAGCGCTAAGCCAGACGCGTGCACCCAGTCAAACCACACACAGCGCTACCGGGCAGCGCTTCCCGTCTGCGTTTCCGAAGCGTCTGCCCAACGTAGCCACACGCGCTTTAGAAACAAAAGCAAATTTTAAATAGAAATCGCACGTTAAATGATGGCTACATGCCGTAATGTTTAGTTTTATTAATAGTAAGCACGCATTTTTATTACAGCAATTGCAATGAAGCTCAATTTCACTCATTTTCATCCTTTTAGTGCGTACGCCTCATCCACTTTTCGGTATGCCAGGGGTGAGACAGGTGAAACAGGTTTTGGAGCAATTTTTGGAGCAGAAAAATCTGGATTTTGGAGCAGCTTAGGAGCACAAAATTCTCGTTTTGGAGCAGCAGTTTATGCATTTTGGAGCAACTTCGGAGCAGAAAAGTCTACAGTTTGGAGCAGATTAGGAGAAGAAAATGTTCTAGCAGCTTATCAGAAATTTAAATCAAAATTTGATTTAAATCACACAAATTTTAACTTTCTTTTTTAATCCTTCTTTTTTTTTTCACCCTGCCTTCAATAAGTCATTAGCGCCAATATGCACCAAAATAAAATATGAAAGAAAAAAAAAAACGGTAAATGCAAATGCGAGTCCAATGCGCATAGATGAGGACAAGAAGCACAGGCTTGCTGCGAAGTTAAGTGGGCACCAGGTACCTCAAGCTTATACGAAGTGGTGCCAAAGTGCAATTGTAGTGCAAAACTTTTTAAAGCGGTGATTCGAGAGCATGAACAGGGAAGCACGGGTCACTATAACCGGACATCGATCGGACGCTCTTAAAAAGCACGTGCAGATAGAAAAGAATTCCCACAAAAGCGAGTCCCAAGGTAAATAGAGAATTGGTAGAAAAGCTATGAGCAGCACATGCACGCTATATACGGGTGTGTGGCCGATTCATTCGATTGTTCACACACTGGAAGCACGTGTGTGAAAACCGAAAGTACTCACAGCGACGTCGCCGTCTATTTTGACGAGAAGATTACGGACACGAATGAACAATTACACAATGGAGGCGCTCAACAGCACTTTTAAGAAAAGGTTTCCTCTCCAAAAGAAAGACGTTCTTGCTCAACTCCAACCTGTGCGTCATACCTCCCGCGACCAGACAGCCAGACCGCGTGGCAGCGCACCGGTAGCATGCAGTCACAAATGACAACGAAAAGCAGTAGGGAAATCGGGAAAAGACCACCTATCATAGGCATACAAGGGAAATACAGCTGAAATCTTTGAGTCCGGCAGTTGCTTGCACCACCCTTTACCCGTGCCGTGTACCTTACTACGACGAGATTGAATGTTGCCAACCAAGCTCTCGTTTCCCACTAAATCTAGGGTCACCGCAAACTTTTTTTTTTTTTCTAGTTACTTTGGCGCAGTGTGGTGCAATTCCGACCAATTTCGCAATTTCGGTGCAACTAGGCGCAGAAAATTGGGTTTGTATCAAAATGGCGCAATTGGCGCAGCTGTCACACCCCTGGTATGCCATCGGCATCACCATCACCCGCAGAAAAAGCATTTACAGCTGGCTGCTACAGAGGTTGCATTGTTGCGGTCGTTGCCGACAGTATTAATTTTGTACCTTTGTCTCTCGGTGTCCTTGGATTCTTTACATTTCGACTGCCAGAGTGCAGGACGCTTTTGTACTTCGCTAACTCCTCTGTTCCGCTGAAGGAGCGTCAGCCTCTCCCGCGGAGCAGGGAGGAGTCTCTGGACTTGTGCAAAAGGTTTGGTAAACTGATGTCCGCAGGGGGAAGGACGTAACTACCCATGTTCGCCCTGCTGCGAGCATTGGCGGGGCCTAAGCCGTTTTTATTGAAGACCCCGGGCGTGCCAAGTTTGTAAACTCAGCGCGCGCGGGTGTGCGTGCGTGTATGTGTACGTGCGTGCGTGCGCGCTCTGCCTTGGAATGGCACAGGTTTGTTACCTGTTTTTGTGTGTGTATCTTTCTGTTTTAAGTGTTTGTTTTTATTTTCCTCTCCTGTATCCCTTTCCCCACTTGGCGGCGGGCTAGCAGGCGCATATGCGTGAGGGTCTCAACCTTTCTGCCTAGCCTTGCACGCAGCCTAGTGGGTATCGCAATCTGTGCAAATAAAAATTATTATTATTATTATTATTATTATCGCCATTGTTGCAAGGTCCGTGGCGAAGACTACAGTCCTACAGTGGCAAAAACAGATGTTTATCGATCTAACTCTTGATTTCAACCTCGTTCAGATGATCAATGAACCAACACGTGTAAATAATATTCGTGACCTTTGTCTGGCATCAGTCCCTGAGATAGTTAAGTCTGTCTCTGACATCAACAGGTTTAGTGGTCACAAGCTGATTCATATGACTGTATCACTTGCAACTAGTATGAATGTTACTGGTTCCAAATTTATATTGGATTACAATAAGGCGGATGTTGATAAGATCAATGCCGGTCTTCCCGGGTTTTTTAATCTTATGTTGTGAACTTTGCTTGTCGTATGGTTCATGACAACTGGAGTCTTTTTAAAAAATAAGCTACTCGAGCTTACTACTACCTTTGTTCCACGTGTTCACATTTGTACCAACAGCATTCAACCATGGCAGTGGTTCTCAGCCATGGATGTGTCGGGGACCCCTTGCGGACCGCTGACAGTGGGGGGACCCCTTCCAGCAGGGGAGGGGGGGGGGGGGGGTACGTAAGTAAGTTAGCACGTCTGGAGCATGAAACAGGTGCCTTTTATTGCTGTCGTAGTTCCGGAAGCAGGTTGCAAATTGGTCACGGCCGGACTGAACTACAAAAAAACGTGCCAAATAAAACAAAAATGTTTTGTTGAGGGTCTCGCATACCCTAAAAATGGCTTCGCGGACCCCCATTTGAGAACCACTGAACAATGGTATATTAAAACTCTGAACACAATGAGTAACAAAAAGAAAAGACTGTTTAAGGTGGCAAAAAGTTGTAATTCTGAAACTGCTTGGTCTAACTATAACGCTTGGGCCAAACTTTATATTAATAGTTTGCATTTCATCAATGACAAATTTTATAGCTGCGACCTCCCAACAATATTAAAGAACCCAAAAAAGTTTTGGAAGCTTATTTTCCCTAACGAGTCTTCCTGTTCAATACAGCTGACATGCAATGAAGATAATATTATCCCCCATGCCAAATGCCCCTCGGTTTTTAATAATTTCTTTTCATCAACGTTTACGAACGAGGATATTTTAAACGTACCTTCCATACCAGAGCTCAATTTTAGGTATACGGAGCCTAACCTGATAACACCATCAGGAATTTTAGACTTAAAGGGATACTTCAACGAAATTTGAAATATACCCGTCGTGTTCGAAAATAGGTTGAATATCATCCACAATATCCATAAATGAGAATCGCACGTTTGTATTTTGAGCCTGGCGGCTGTATTTTTCGTTATAAACGGCCCACTCCGGCAAGCACTCGGAGAACAGCCAACGGAGACCACCTGACATCCAACGCAATTGTGACGTAGTTTGTCTCAGGACGAGCAAAGCTACGGCGAAGCTGACGTCGAGAGAATGGCCTAGTCGTTCCAGCCACCGAAGCGGCTGCTTTTGTACGAATTTTGAGTGACGGGTAAATCTTCTATAATCTTGTAGAGGGACAATAGTGACTTCTGGGTCACACAAAAGGGATTCTCGAGAAGAGGGGAGTTCCTCCTTCCCCTCTTCCCTCGTTGTGGCCGGAGGTCAGACAGTCACCGTCATTACCTCTCAATGTTCCTAGAGGGCTATTACAAATGAGGCGTTAGCGACATCCACCAGGTGCTCTTTGCTAATCGTTTAATTCGTTTTAAAATTTATTTTCATGACTTTTCAAACAAGATATTGGTGTGTTTGATGTGATACTGCTCCTTTGAACACATATAGACCAAAAAATAAGCCCCGAAATTTCGTTGTAGTATCCCTTTAAGAGATAAATTTAAAATTTCGACCTCTGCTGGAGTTGACGCAAGTAATTCAAAGGTCTTATAAAATACGAAGGAAGTTGCAAGTGAAATACGCAGTTTATTATTTCAACGGTCATTATCTACCGGCTGCATCCCGCATGAGTGGACAATTAAGAGGGTCGTTCCGATCTTCAAAAGTGGAGATCATCGTTCGACGGAAAGCTACCGTCCCATATCACTAACTTGTGTAGTGTGTACATTGTTGGAACATATAATATTCTTTCATGTTGCATCACATCTTGAATCTAACCATTGTTTAAATGAATATCAGTATGGTTTCCGAAAGGGCTTCTCGTGTGACAGGCAACTGCTCGAATTCACTCATGACCTTCATGTTAATATGAACACCAACTCTCAAAGGTTCGCTCAAAATAAGAGTATGCAGCTTCAATCTGGGATCCTGGTCAGACGACGCTCACTTCTCATCTCGAGTCAGTTCAGAACCGCGGCGCTCGTTTCATACTTAATAATTATCACTGTACAGCAACTGCTTTCCTTGCACCGTAAGTGTTCTCGTCTATGTCTTTTCTATAAAATATACAATTTTAACCCCATTCTTAAAGAGAAGCTCTTCCTCGACCCACCTTACGTTTCTCCACGCATTGATCATCAGTACAAAGTCGGCGTTCCTCATTCTCGAACCACAGCCTATCACGATTCTTTCATTCCTAGGACATCATCAGAGTGGAACCACCTTCTGGCGTCATTAATATTATTACCCTCGTTAGATGTGTTTAAAAGTGCTGTTACTAATTATTTTTGCGAAAGTGACCCGTGACCTATCATGTCCTCTATTACTGTTTGTTGTTGTTTTTTTTTCACTCACTACCCTCTGTAATGCCTCCAGGGCCTTGAGGGTATGTAAATAAATAAATAAAAAATAAATAAACAGATGCCGTATTTCTTGATTTCTCTAAAGCATTTGATCGCGTACATCATTGTTGTTTAATATCTAAACTCTACTCACTTAATCTTCATTCTCTCTCTGATCAATTGGAAACTTTCTCTCGCTCTGTTCCCAGTTTACTGTCAATGAGAATTTTCAGTCTGACATTTCTAACGTAACTTCGGAAGTCCATCAAGGCAGCGTCTTAGGGCCTCTTCTGTTTCTTATCTATATTAACGACCTTCCTAATTCGCTGTCCTCTAACATACGTTTGTTTGCAGAAGACTGTGTACTATACCGAATAGTTAATCATCCAGATGACCATCTAATCCTTCAGCAATATCTTGACAACATTCATAATTGGTGTGACAACATTCATAATTGGTGTGAAGAGGTAACGACAGCGCCGTGTCTGTCGTTACCTCATCTTCTTGTCCCTCGTTTATTTTCGCGCTGTTCCCTTTTCATGATGTCTAACCAACTCGCCCAACTTTATGCGTTGTGTGACAAATGGCTAATGCCCCTAAACAAGTAGAAATGTAAATTAATTAATTTTACTCGCAAAAAAACCCTTTCCTTATTTCCCTATTTTCTTAGTGACACGCCCGTTAGTGTTGCTTCTTCTTACAAATATCTGGGAGTTCACCTCACTTCTAACCTTTCATGGATCACCCACGTTAACGTAACTGCTAATGCTTCTCGAACCCTCGGATATATGGAGCGTAACCTCAAGGCCGCATATCTTCAACTTCGTAAACTAGCCTACGAAACTTAGGTTTGTCCAAAACTTGATTATGCTTCACCAATCTGGAACCCCGATCGAGTCTACTTAACCAAACGTATCGAAGCCGTCCAAAACCGAGCGGCACGTTTTATAACATTGAGTTACTCCTATAAGTGTTTCTACTCTAAAAAGTCTGTGTTCTCTTCCTCTACTCGAAAACCGCAGTAAAATTGCTCTTCTGTGCCTCATCCACAACCTCTACTATCACCATACTAATATACCTTTTCTTGACCCTCCTAACAGATGTTCCCATCGAACCACTAACAGCAGAAGTCTCAAGCACCTAACCTGTAAAACTAATGCGTTAACTCCACTATCCCGCGAGGCATCCGCGATTAGAACAAACAATCTTCCCAACACTATAGTCAACATTAGTGACACCAGCCTGTTTTGTGAGGCAATTTCCACATTGTTTTCATAGTTGTCTACTTTTATTTTTTTTAGTGAGTGCGTACATAGACAATATGTTGGTGATTTTTTACCTCATTTTTTTCTTTGTGGATTTTCTCTTCTATTTTTTATAGCGCGTACAAATTTATAATTGATGTTTTTTTCGGTTCGTGCAGTGTTCTGTATTTTCGATTTTATATTCCTTGACCCCCCTTATGTAATGCCCACTGGACCTCTAAAAGGGCCCTGCAGGGACTTTTTTACTGGTTTTTAATTTGCACAGAACCGGAGCGCACTGAACGTAATAACTTAATGAAACTTTTCTTCTCTCGAATTTCGTTTTATTTTAAAAATTATAGGCAAATTAAAATTACAAAAACACGCAAAAAATAACCTCCTTCATGATGTCCTTGGTCGCTTGAGTTGCCATGAACTAGAGGACGGGTAGTGAGCTCAGCGAGCGCTCACGGCTGCCGCACTCCGTGTCGACGGCTCGAGAGGGCGCCACCAAAGCATGTTCTGGATAGGCTGTATGAAGCGGGCAGCCAGGGCGGCTCGCATTGCATTTGTTGCACGATTAAACACTAATTCGGCATGCCACTTCATTGGGCACAAACGACAGCAAACACGGGGTAAAGTTCAGTTTAGAATGGGAGCCACTACGCTCTGCCATCCGCGAAGCGGTCAAAATGCAAGACAAAGCTGCTTGTTGAAGGCTTTCGGAGCACTCAAAACCGGTCGTATCCACCTCCCAATATGACTGCAGCGCCGCCGCTTACATCCGGGACATTTCTACGCTCGCCGCTCGTCGGTGCCTGATCTCACTACACCTTTCTAGTATGTGCCGCCTTTTCCACTGCTTGGTGGCGGGTATGTCGACGGGTCAATTCTTGTTTCTGTACTTTCTACACTGCATTTGTTTCTTTTCTGATCTAAAATATTGAACAAAAACTACTTTTATAAATAACTGAAATGGTTCGCATCACTTATAATTTGTATTCAGACTAAAAAGAAGCTTTTAGTGGCACTGAGCAGTAGCAAGCCAAGGACCAAAAAAGTCATATATCGCGCTCTTTGGGCACCGCGGGTCGCCCCCGTAGGTGGAGGAGGTTTCCGCGTCGTCCGGTTAAAATATGATGCACTGATACTTAGTTACTCTCCCTATGCCCGCTGGCTTGCCCGAACCCCGAGACGTGGAAACTGCAAAAAAGGTAGATGCTTAAAGGGGCCCTGCAATCATATTTAAGCGTCTACCATTTTTGCGGTTTCCACGTCTCTTGGGGTTCGGGCAAGCCAGCGGGCACGGAGAGAGTAACTAAATATCAGTGCGTCATATTTTAACTGGACGACGCGGAAACCTCCTCCACCGACGAGGGCGACCCGCGGTACTGAAAGCGCGCAAAATGTGACGTTTTTGGTCCTGGGCTTACTACTGGTCAGAGCCGCTAAAAGCTTTTTTTTTTAGTCGAGATACAAAATATAAGTGTCGCGAACCGTTTCAATTATGCATGAAAGTAGTTTTTGTTCAGTATTTTAGATCAGAAAAGAAACAAATGCAGTTTATAAAGTACGGAAACAAGAAATGACCCGTCGACATACCTGCCACCAAGCGGCGGAAAAAGCGGTGCATATTAGAAATGGCTAGTGGGATGAGGCGTCGACGAACGGCGAGCGTAGAAAGGTCCCGGAGCGTAGAAAGGCAATTTGGCGGTATGGCAGCGCGAAGTGGCTCCCGTTCTGTAGTGATCTTTACCCCGTGTTTGCTGTCGCGTGTGGCCAATGAAGTGTTATGCCGAAATAGTCTTTAATCGCGCAGCAAATGCAATGCGAGCCGCCCTGGCCGCCCGCTTCATACAGCCTATCCAACACACGCTTTAGTGGCGCCCTCTCGAGCCGTCGACACGGAGTGCGGCAGCCGCGAGCGCTCGATTAGCTCACTACCCCTCCTCTAGTTCACGGCCACTCAAGCCAGGACCTACGACATCATGAAGGAGGTTATTTTTTGCTTGTTTTTGTAATTCTAATTTGCCTATAACTTTTAAAATAAAGCGAATTTTGCGAAAAGAAAAGTTTCATTAAGTTACTACGTTCAGTGCGCTTAGGTTCGGTGCAAATTAAAAACCAGTAAAATAGTCATTGCAGGGCCCCTTTAAATATGATTGCAGGTCCACTTTAAGGGTTCAAAAAATGGAATGAAATGAAAGAGGACGGTATTTATCCTGTGTTGTCTGAAAGCATATTATACCCCTGAAAATTGTGTGCTGCAATTAAGCTAAACTAATTTTCACTAACAGTGACATATTTTTGTTTGATTGTAATGGTAAATATTTTACTAAAAGCATCAAGTTGAAAACATAAAAATCGAATGCACCATGCATCAAAAGGAAATAAAAAACATTAAATATTTTTCGGCTTATTGTTTCCTGTCGATACTTACTCTTATACTAACATGCTCCTACATAAAATAAGGAAGTTATGTTGATGTTGTTTTGGCCGTTGCGAGTTACAGATTTTTTGTCTTGTATGGCAGTCTTCACAAAAAAAAAAAAAAGCTTTTCACAACAAACCTTTTGCATGATAAATGAAGATTTGCAAATAATTACAAGTTTATTTTTCAACTTTTGCGCAGTAATATTCGCTTGCAATATATTGCCATCAAGGGGAGAGGCCAACGGCGCATGCACGTCTGCCTCCTGCAAGGACGACGTTCGCTTCCCATGGTGCTTGGATAGAAAATGGCATTCCATCGAGATTCACATGTTTATCAGCGACCTCCACGCTTCCCCGTGGCCCAGTGTTTAGAAGCACCATAATTTGCATAGTGAATGTTACGACAATGTGAAGTGGGACATTTTGAAGATTTTGGCATTTCTTGCGGGACGCAGGACACTCTTGCGAGTCGCAGGACGGGTGGTCACTCTATCTTCGTCCCAGATAGTACTGTAGCAGCGCAAAACAAAAAATTATCTTCTAACCTCTTTGGCTGCCCCTTCCCCCTTCCCTTCCCCTTCCCTTCCCTTCCTTTCCCCCCCCCCCCCCCCCTCGGGAAGTGAAGGTGTGCCTATCCCGGAGGCAGTGCAATACCGGGCTAACCCGTGGAAAAGGTGAAGCAAGTTTCAAGCGTTTGAGTCCACAGTCGACCGCAGTGAAGAGCCAATATGAACGCGCTATCGTCGCTAGCTGCTTACCAATAATCCACGTCAGCATAGCGGCGCCAGGTGACGGCGTCGAAGTGGCCGATCTTGCGACGATCCAGCTGGCCAGCTGGCTTGAACCATAGCAGCTTTCACAAATTTTGCTTCAGTAGTCCCCACCACGCAACCACTGTGCGCGACGGTGAGCTTCGTACTTCTGTGGTGCCTAGACTTGCTGAAACGCGTCTCCATAACTTCCTTGCGTCTCCGATTAATTTGTTTACAAAAGTGATGAGGCGAACCTTTTCAGAACCGAGAAGATTCGGACCCGAATCTGGATAATTAACAACGTTTGCGTTCGGATCACTGATCTCTATGCCCGTGTTCCAAAATTTACTCGCTCTAACTGCAGAGTAAGTTTTTTGCACCTTGGCGCTAAAAAACCTACCCGCGTTTAGAGCTTTTCGATCTGTGTTGTCACCAGGGTTGCCAGATTGCTCCTAGCTAATATAGCCAAATGGCTAGTCAGTGTAGCCCAAAAGTAGCCAAAAGCCAAATATTTGCATAGCCCAAAAGTAGCCAAAATTTCGATATTGCGTTTACAAGCTGAAGGCGAAAGCTCTGCTTCTGTATATGTTTAGGTTAAAGATAGTATGCAAAATCAAAGTATTACAATATCCAAAAAAGAGTTTTATTTCAAATAATAAAAAAAAAAGCTCATGTGGGCACATTTAGACATTCTCAAGCTGTGAACAATATTATTAGGAAGCATTTGTCCCACTCGTGCTAGCTCCGTAGAGTACCTTAGAGTTAAACCGAGCGAAACATTCGTCGGAAGGCTTAAAACCTTTGCAATACCTTTCCTCCCAAAGAAAAAAAAAACAAAAAAAACTTCAAATGAAGGATGCTTTCCAGGTTTTCTTGAGACATCCTACAGTATACAGAGGGGAAGGGAACAATTTCACGGATATCGTTCAAAAATTGGACATAGCCCAAATATAGCCGCACGTAGCCACATAGCCAATCGCCGAATTTCGACGCCAAACCAATCACCAGGTAGCCCAATTTGGCTATTAATAGCCCAATCTGGTAACCCTGGTTGTCACGTGACAGGACCAGTGTTGCCAAATCATAAAGGATAAAAATGGCTAGAAGGCTCACCAAAAGTAGCTAAAAGTACTTAAATCTTCACGGAAGGAGCTAAAAACAGCTAAATTTCCCGGGTCCTTTAGAAATTTAATTTTTAATAATAAAAAAGCAAGTTTCGCCAATCTCGCGGCATGATCAAAGCTTCCTTGGCACGCCGAAATGCTGAGTCTCTGTGCCTTCACACGCTTGGGTAGCGATCAGGAATCGGCGCCGCAACAATTTTGAGGGTCCGGCGATTTGTTAAAACAATCTGTATGGTTGCTCTCATACACTAATAACCATGGCTATGTTACAAATCTACTCTAATGGATCACATCCCAGGTAGCACAAAACATTATAATAACATTAATTTTTTGTTGTGCAAGTTGAAGTAACGTTTTATGTTAGGTGTAAATGTTACAGCAACGTTTAAATAGAACACACAACGTTTTAGGTATGTTCTCAATGTTAGTGTAACGTTCAAATTAAACATACAACGATATTGTTGTGCACAAAACGTTATAACAACATTCAATACATAACTGTA
This sequence comes from Ixodes persulcatus, assembly GCA_013358835.2. Taxonomy (NCBI): domain Eukaryota; kingdom Metazoa; phylum Arthropoda; class Arachnida; order Ixodida; family Ixodidae; genus Ixodes; species Ixodes persulcatus. The sequence goes on along the minus strand of JABSTQ010010976.1, from coordinate 27,082 downwards.
AAGCAATGTTATGAGCACTAACGTTAAAGTAACATTTAGTAACATTATGCTCCAGACATTATTTTGAAGTTTACAATGAAACACTATAGTAACAGTGAATGCAGAACCGTGAAATAATGAAACAAGATAACATATATTTCCAATGTTATCTTGAAGTTTACAAGGAAACATAACATTCAATGCAAAATAGTAAATAAATGTTATAAATAGAAACACTAAAATAATGTATTGGTTTGATCACATATCTGTTTTTCAAACTTCGAATAATTGTTCCAAATACAAACATTCAAGAAATTATTTGACAATATTGTGTTTTTAACATTATTTTGAAGTTTACAATGAAACACCACGTACAGTAACAATTTATTGGTATAACGTTTTGAAAAGTGTATAACATTTTTGCAAATGTTGTAAGAAAATGTAGTACACTATCTTAGTTTCAGATTTTATTGAAATGTAGCGTGAAGGTACAAAAAATGGCAAGGAAAATGAAAATATATGCTATGCTACTTTTTTGGATTTCATGTCTTTTGCCCCATAAAGATGGAAGCGTTTCGATTAAGCTTTTCTGTAGCAGCTGCTAACCCCAAAAAACGGAAAATCTTGGAAACCTAAATGTAAAATGTGAACCATAGAAAGACGACCATAAATAGAATATACTTGTTTCACTTGTTTTTTGTTTCACATGAATAGGATCGCTTCCCTTTACCAGGAAGGTCTGAGGGGAGAGGTGGTGATCATGTCGACTATGGAGCTTGTGAATATGTAAAGCGATGATGTGTATCACGACAGCCCTTTCGTCCCTTCTTCATAAACGGTCAGTCTCTCGGCTTGCCAGCTTGAGCCTTCTAAGGTGTTCACTATATTTCCTTGGCCCTCTTGAAGTGACATGCATCACGCTAGGATTTACTACAGAGATGCCCGAAGGTGGTGGATTAATTATCTGAAAGTATAGAAACATGCGCTTCCTTAAATAAAAAAAAAAAAAAAGAAGTTGTTTTTTGCTTAAAAAGAAATCTCCATCATGCTTTTTTTTTTTCAAAATGATCAAAAATGATTCTGGGCATATCTGGTGTTTATTACGACTAAATAACATGTGGAATGGGAAGAAAATAAAATTGGCAAACATAATATTCGTTTCATTCGGCCAGAATATATGTCTCAGTGTCCCAAAATAATAAAGTTTTTTTTTTTTCCTTTTCCCTTATTTGAATTAGATATATGTATGATATATTTACTGCACTTTGTATGTAGGGAATGTACATAGGTGTGCTGGTGCTGTGGGAAGGCTGGCATCCATGCAACTATGTGTCTGAGGTTCCTTCGTTGGCATGTGAACTGAAACGGCACAATCAGGGCAACTTCGCCCCTCTCGACGAGTCCCTGCACTGTAAAACATTTCCGTAATTTTACAAACGCTTTGTTGTAATTCTGACGAAATCTGTGTCCGTTCCTTAGTTAACGGACATAAAACTCGTTTTTTGTTAGGTTGAAAAAATAGTATCGGCTGTGTGCCTAAGAGTACCATAGTAGAGGATAAAAGCATTAAAAGTGCTTTTATTGTTTAATCCTGCTAAAAGCAATTCCTTATAGTAAAGAGGCCAAAAACTGTACCAAGAAACCTAGTACCCTGCAAAAGGAACAAATTGAAGGGGTGGGGGGGAAACACTGAATAGAAATTAAGTAAAAGTCTATAATTCACAGTAAAGCACATAGGCACTGCTCTACGTCACTGAGAGTGAAGGTGGCAAGTTGCCTGTCTACAGATGTTTTCGAGCTTGTGACGATTGTTAGGGGGGTTTTGCGTGAGTGCACATAAAGGGATTGCCAGAACAGTGAAGACCACACCAAGAAGGAATGCTGTTGCTCTACGGTAAGAAAGGGTTAAAAGGCACCGGCACAATTCTTGCAAACTACTCCCTTCAGTGTTGTCTCGTGACCTTGCAGTTCCACAACGTTGTCTAGGAGGCATAATAAGATCGCAGGAGGTGGATAACAGGACAACCAATGCACAGCAAATAAGTCGAGCCAACGCCTTCTTTATCGGGTACGGTACATGGCACAATGGTGGTCGCCGCCATGTTAAAATGAAACGAAGCCAAGCTTCAGTTTAGTACACAATGCGCTTCAACAATGGTTAATCACAAATAATTATATAAATATTGAAACAATTTTTTGTATCTGAAAGTTTTAATTTAAGTCGACTAAAACAAGCAAATTCACGTTGCGTCAAATAAATTTGGTCGGAACTCGGAACCAACGAGCATCGCCGCATCGCCATCTCTATCGTAACAAAACACAAAAACGAAGCGAGTTTCAAAACTTTCGGGCGCTTTCAGACTTTAGGAACAAATATCGAAGACGTTCTCGGAAAAAGGAAGTGTCCTAGGTGCCGGCGTGCCCATGGAACCAGCTGTGGATATGAAACTAATTGGTGAGTGCTCGTCCACTTGTCTTACTTTTTCAGTCCTTTCTGTTCGGAGCGTTTATGAAGTGTTCTTGTGTGTGCAGTCAGCGTGAAAGCGAACGTGTGCGGTTCCTTGTCACACAGGTGCTTTCCGCATTGGATGACCCTCGAGCTTTTGCCCATCAAGTCCCGGAACCGACCTGTCACTGAGCGAGCACTCAGATTGCGGGAACGCACCCACAGGCAAAGGTCCCACCGGAGGCAAGGGGGGCCAAGCGAGGCACTTGGTGAGTGCATCAGGGAGCTTTATCTCGTAGATCGGTGGACAAGGCTTGATTTCTGCAAATCGGGTGGCGGCTTGGTACCACCTAGGGTGCCTACATGTTTCCAGCGGCGGAAACATGTAGGCACCCTAGTACCACCTAGCTAGGCGGTGTGTTTTGCGGAACCTATGTCTGCTAAAGGTACCCGTTAGCGTGCTGGCGCTCGTATTCGCTTCCACTATGGGAGGTTGGATTCAAGTTCGAATTTCTTCCTTGGAAACTACTCGAAACATTCCGTGACGCGCGCCTTTAGAAGTAGTGTCTGTATTGATTATGTTGCTTGCAAAGAGTATAAAGAGTTCTTTTTCGACTGGGGCACTGACGTTTTCTACAAAATCCTGTATATGTTGCGCCACAGGCAGTACTTCACTGTGAAGGTTGGAAGAAAAAACAATAACGCGCATTGAGTAGTGACAAAAGAAACACAAAAAGCGTTGAATACTGTCTGAGGGCCTATGTAGCTTCCATGGAATCCGGCAAGGTGAGTGCAGCTGTTTTCACATGACCCCGATCTCCGGCGGCAATGGGTTGCGTCCGTAAACCAAAAAGACTTTTCCCCGATGCCATCCTCTCAACTGTGCTCGGAACATTTTGTGAATAGAGCGCGCACCAAACTTAACGCTGTACTGTCAATGAACATGGGGTATGCGTGCAAGGTGCGTGCAAGTTTTCTTGTGATAATTGCTGTTTCAGCTTGGAAATTTTTGTAACTGAATTTATCTTAATATTGATATTTTGAAATGTTGACAATGACTCAATTTTATCAGCTACAACACTTAGTTGAAGGCTGATTTCCGCCGCCGGGTGTGGCTGGAAATTGTCGAAAAGCTAGTTCTATCGGTTTCCCTGAACCGCAATCTCCTGCGTGATACCAGAGAGCTGTGAACCTATGTTGACTCTCACAATGCGACTAGATTCTTCTTATTTTTAAAATTAGTATATAATGTAGATGGAAAAAACCTTTAATTTCTGTTGCTGAAAGTTCAAAAGTATGAATTACACGAAAACGCTGTTCGAGTGAAGCGGCTTATGAATACATTGAAAAAGTAGCGGGACAACCTAAGTTTTGAAAATTGTTTGACTTAACCAGAAGTATTAAATTTCCGAGTTTGAATTATCGCGAGCCTACTGTATACACAAAGGGAGATCTGGCTCAGTTTAATGTGCTTAATATCACTGAATAGTTGTGCAATTCTAATTTGCTAGTTTTATTTCTCAAGCACTTGTTGTATGGGGTATTCAAATCAATGTAAATTTTTTACTTTGGTTCAATTTATGAAAGGTTTGTTTTATATGTCATGTACAGTAGAAAGCTGGGGAGCTGGGCTAGTTGGTAAGCACGTTGCTCGCTCACTTTAACCATGTATGTCACAGACAATTTCTTGTGATTGTGTATTGATTTCGAATCCTCTTCTGCTCTTTATTTCAAGCTGCACTTACATGCACCATGAAGATACCGAAGAAGTCTTTAACTGAAGGACAACTATAAGCACAAGCATGGAGGGGCATCTAGATGGCCAGCGCAAGAACAACTATAATGTAAATTTTCACCAAAGTAAAAGCAAGGCATGCCTTCTTCCAATAAAGGTATTGTGGCAAGTAGGTATGGCTCAGCCTCAAGCCGTCACAATATATACTCTTGTTTGTTCATTCCTAATCACCTGCTCTAGGCACCATTTCTAGTCAGTTTCAAGCCTGTCGCTGTAGTACATACAGATTTGTTTTAAATTATTGGTGAGTCATTTTAATAGCTGAGTCTAGCGGCATCCTTGCTCGTATGTATATGCTTCTTTTGGTTGAATTTGAAACCACAATAAATCTGTTTTAGTACATGTACCTGACTTATTTCATCTTTGCAAGGGTAGTAAATTGCAATTAATTTCGTCTCAATATGTGTTGTGGTGAAAATGAGCTTGGTAATGGTCGTGCATTCTAGTGTTGTTATTAAAAGTGTGCAGTATTGTGCCTTTCACAAACATTCTTTTCCTCAGCTAACGGACATGTTACGATCAAGCTTCTTCAAGAGGTGCATACAGTCAATTCTCTGCAGTTATGTATATAGTGCACTGGAGTCCGGTGGTTCATCTTCTGGAAAACATTGCTATGTATGCGAAAAAGGACCTCCTCAAAGACCCAGGACACAATATTTTGCTGCAAATCTTAGCTTTTTCAGTCCTTGGAAAAGCCATATCTGTAGCGAAACACTGCCTGTCATTGGGTTTCGAGGAGGTTCCTTTCCAACACCTTTCTTCCAGCTTTGACTACCTACGGTTTTGTTGGTACGCAAGTTCATAAAACATTAAATTCACATCAAAGAAAATGGTACTGCTACACTAGCAGAATATCCACAAAATGTTAGAAAGAACTTTTCAGTTGACAAAGACAAAAGTATTGTAATCAGACGCAATTGCTACCCATGCAGTTCGCCTCGTTCACAGCAGAGGCGTAACTGCATGGGTAGCGGTTGCGTCTGATTTACACTATTTTTGTCTTCGTCAACTGAAAAGTTCTTTCTAACATTTTGAGGATATTCTGCTAGTGTAGCAGTACCATTTTCTTTAATGTGAATTGAATGTTTTACAAACGTTGCATACCGGTTGTAAAAGTGTTTCACGAATGTTAATATAATGTTTCCTTCAATGTTAATTTAATGTTTTGCAAACATTAAATTTATGTTGTAGGAACGTTTCCTGTGTGTTCAAATAACGTTTGGAAAAACATTAATCTAACGTACACATAAACATTCACAAAACATTAAATTAAATGACATTAGGGACATTTTTCAAACGTTTGGCCCAAACAAAAAAATAACATTATTATAATGTTTTGGTGCTACCTGGGCACTGGACAGCTGTCCGAATGCTTGCTGTTCCTCCTGTTTTCCTCTGTTCTCAGAGAGTCCAGCTGCAGGGAATTCGGTGGCCAAGGAAGCTTTTGGGGACCTGCAGCAGTGTCTCTTTTAATTGGAAATGACAATTCTAACTTAAACGGTGTATTTTCCAAATACACAAGGCTGGACTAAAGAAAGAATGTCAGGAAAAACTATATAAACATTCCAAATTACGGTACTATTGCTGTGCATACAGTAGACGCGCGCTAAACGAAACTCGCATAAACAAAAACGTCTTTTAAACGGAGCAAATCTAAAAAAATTAATTGGTTTCCTATAAAATGAGTACTAAGTTGTGCTCGACAATCGAAACATCATTTTGCGGGCAACACGGATAAACGAAACCGAAACTGAGCTTCATATTGACTTCATTATTGTCGTTATCCAGAATCCAATCCGATTTGGTATGCGGAAGGCGTCAGTCCCGCCGTGCACTCTGGGCGCCATTTTGCAAGTTGTGTTCGTCCGGCGTTGGTCTGTCGCATTTTACGTGCGTGACTCTCTACGGGTGTCTCTTTCTACGTTCGTGCAATATGGAAGGAACCGCTAAAAAGCGCCCGCTTAATGCGTTGTCTTTAAGCGACAAAATTAAAATTCTTGAATGCGTGAAGCGAGGCCAGGAGACGGCCATCGCGAAAAGGCATGGCATCCCGAAGTGCACTCTTTCGAGGATTTTGAAGGATGGTGACAAGATTGAGAAGGCATACAACAGCGGCGCTTTCGCCCCCGGTAAAAAAAGGATGCGTCTAGCTGACCACGAGGGCCTCAAGAAGGGGCTTTTCCCGTGGTTTAAGCGTGCCCAAAGTTCCAACCTTCCAGTGAATGGGCCTATTTTGGAGGAGAAGGCAAGAGACATCGCACTTCAAATTCAGCGACAGCTGGCTAAGCCATTTCAAGAAGCGTCACGGCCTTGTGTTCTGCATTATAGCAGGTGAAAGTGCCGCGGTGGATCAAAATGTTTGCGCTGACTGGCAGCAGCAGAAGCTCCAAGATGTACTCTCAAATTATGAGCCCAGCGACATCTTCAACGTAGACGAAATGGCGATTTTTTATAAGCTTCTACCGAACAAGACTCTCAGCTTTAAAGGTGAGAAGTGCACAGGAGGTAAACACAGCAAGGACCGCGTCACTGTTCTAGTGGGAGCCATTATGGACGGGTCCGAAACACTGAAGCTTCTGGTTATCGGAAAAGCGAAGAGACCCCGAGCTTTTAAAGGTGTGAAAGGACTGTTGGTATCGTATAACGCAAATACCAAGGCCTGGATGACTCGGGCAATTTTCGAAAGCTGGTTGAGGGAGAGGGACGCCGAGTTTACCAGAAAAGGCAGAAAAGTCGAGTTCATTGTGGACAATTGCCCAGCGCATGGTGAAGTGAGCGATCTGAATTGCCATTCACCTGGAGTTCCTCCCTCCCAATGTAACAGCCGTACTCCAGCCAATGGATCAGGGTGTTATTCGAAATTTGAAGGTGTTTTACTGTCGCCACGTTCTGAAAAGGATGATGCTGTGCATGAATAGGAACAAAGGGTACACCCTAGACCTCCTTCCTGCCATCCACATCTCGGCCCAATCGTGGGATGAAGTTGCGCCTACGACAATTCAAAGATGCTTCGGGCATGCAGGCTTCTCTAAGAAGGTGGCCACGGACCAAGAGGAGTCGGATGCCGACAGTGCTGAAGCGCATGCTGTGTTTGGTTTGGTGGCTGAGGTGTGCGGCACTGGCACTGTGACAATGGACGATAATGAAGATGTTGATGATGACGTTGTCACCTGCCGTGAGGACACCTTCGCAGATCTACTAAGGAAAGTTGAAGATGGCACCGGTGATGAGAGTGAAGAGGAAATTGACAATGACGTCCACCAGAGCACCCCGCCATCGACTACAGAGGCAAGCCATGCAGTAGAAGTACTCCAGCGCTACTTCCAGATAGAGGGCTGCTTGGAGCTTGTGTGCAGCCCAAACAAGATGAATGCCTACTATGTGAAGCAGTGCCACGCCAAGCTGAAGCAGACAACCTTGCACAGCTTTTTTTGGAGTTGTGACCCTTAAGGGGGGACATGGGAAGCGAAAGCTGTCCATATATGTTTCTGAACCAAATTTAATAAAAGTTGGCATTATTTATTGCCGAAAATTGGATTCATTATTTCATGATATAAAGAGGAAAACAACCTCCTTTGTTTTTACGACAATAGGCATCGTTTTAGCATCAACATGGGTGCAAAATCAGGTGCCCTACATGTCTTCAAATCAATATTACGGTTGAAATATGAACTTAAGAGATAGGAAACTTGGCAGATAAGGAGAGCATGTGGATTCCAAAAATGCTACTTTCCGAAAATTGATCTGTTGGTGATTTTTTGGTCTAAAGACCCATGTCCCCCTTAAATGAAACTGCTGATGAATGAAACGGATTTCACTGTCCCTGTCGAGTTACGTTTAAAGGGAGTGTACTGTATTTGTGGCAGTTCAATACCAGCGCATGCAGAATTGCATGCACAGAGTCGGGGTCACGAGCTAATTTGCTGAGCGCCCAAAGGCCTTTGATATAAATGCCATTTGAAATGCCTGCAAAGCGGGATGTAGTATTCTCCTAGATCATGAACATGCAAGGAACAGAATTCCAGTGCCTGAAACATGCCGCCGCTTCACCAGCCCCTTGCACGATTGCCATATGCCATGCGGACCGAGCAGGGAGGTTCATCGGCGGAATTCCCTTTGCCGATAGGTTTCGGGATTTGTAACCCAATTATAAAGGTAAAAGGGACAAGCAGGCTTATAAAAGGTACGGAAGCACATTGGCATCGGCTTAGCCCAGCGTATAGTTGTAAACCCGAGACTGGGGATACGGACAAGGGACAAACACAGAACGACACGTGTCATTCTGTGTTTGTCCCTTGTCTGTATCCCAGTATCGGGTTTACAACTATGCTTTTCGTCAAAGGTGTATTTCACAGGTTGGTTTTTCCTTGTTAAATTACAAAGCGTAGTTCCCTTTTAGTAAAAAATAAGGCCAAGAAACTTGCCAGGGTCTACGGCGGGCGGCGACCCAGACGACCAAGTCCAGTAGCGGGGTGTGTTTGGCGTTCGTATTGATAGATGGCATCGGGAGTAGCGTCTGAAGGTGCAGCCGACCAGCGAAAGATAGCAGACGACACGCAGACGAAATCCGTTGGCAGCGAAAGCACCGTCGTTATGCAAACGCGTTTTTTCTCTTTAAGTTTTGCTTTTATTGTTCGCAATTATTTTTTAATCGAAGGTACATTTCGAAAAGATAATATTCATTTTAATAAACCATGGTGGCCGTGAGCCATCGCGATAAGGAGGTAGCGCCATCTATCAATACGAACGCCAAACACACCCCGCTACTGGACCCCTGTCGTCTGCGTTGCTGTCCGCCGTAGACCGTGGCAAAATTCTTGGCCTTATTTTTTACAGAAAGAGAGCTACGCTTTGTAATTTACAAGAAAAAACCGACCTGTGAATTACACCTTTGACGAAAAGTTTAGATTGCTGCGTGCAGGCGTCAATATTTACGGTCCATTTTAGATTGAGCCTGGTGACTTGAACCACCCTATATATTGTTGATATGGAAACGTTTAAAACCGCTATAAACTCTCTTTACTCTCCTGAGCCACCATGATACCTTATGTACTCTGCCCTTTTTTTCTTTTTGTGTGTTATTTGATTACTCCCCTCTTTAATGCCAATTGGCCCCCGAGGGTATTTAAATAAATAAATAAATAAATATGCACACTGTCCGTTCAGTCCTCTAGGATTTGTTATTTAAGATTCTTCCCAAGATAACTGATGATTCCACCGCAGCACACGGACATTCTGTCATTTAAGTGTTGATGATTTTGCTCTGTACTTTCTAGGGAGTTCATTGTGTTGTATCCCATTCATAAAATACATGTATTATGTTAATAAAATTTCACTTAAATATTGTCACATTCTTTGTTCTGGCACACAAACATATTAAATGACCTTTGAACTACCGTAAAATACCGGGCGCCAGCACCCACTCAAAATTTCGAGATAATCGCGAAAAAATGGGGGATGGGCGCTTGTCCGGTCATCAATTTTACGTATCAATGTATTGAGCATATTTTCTCAGATCTTAACAATTTGGGAATGGGCACTTAACGTGGAATGGGCGGATGCACGGTATTCTACGGTATGTCCTAAAAAATGTCAGTTCCACAGAAAGCCACAATGAGTGGAACTAAAACAGTGGTGGAAAATCCTCCCCCACGTCGTGCCTTCACTCCTCATATGGCCCATCCAGCCTGGCAATGATGCCATTGGGGCACGTGACTGCTTGGTACTTGGTGCAATGATACCTCTTGTGCCCCGAGAAAACTTACGCTGGTGCCACGTCGGCCGACACATGGCCCTGGCAATTCCGTCGATAAACCCCCAGCAGTTGGTCAATGGAGCTCCCTGGTTGTGGACTGCCTGAAATAAAGCGATTGGTTAAAAATATTTTTGCTGATGTTTTGTTGCGCTTACAAAGGGCTCTAGACAGATCACAGAAAAAAAAGTGACAAAAATATTCTACCACGTTATTACTTGAACTGATTCCGAGTGTAAACATATAATCCTAAACTTTTAGCAGCACTATATTTTTATTAGGGTTGCGTACGTTTTCTTATTCACCTCACGATTGATTACATTTGCATTAAACCTATAGACCGACACACGGGCTTGACGTCATAGCGTTTCGGCATGCCATAAAGCTGCGTAGCCGTTATTTTCACCGAAAGGTACAGCAAAAGTAGCGGAGTGAGTTTCCACAAGTTCCAGGCGGACTCTCAAAGGCGCAAAAGGTGGATAATATCCGTGGATCGAAAAGAATGGTCACCTCGCGCGGATGACTGTTTCTGCGGCAAGCACTTTCTTGAAGGCAAGTGTGGCTTCCATTTCAATCTTTGTCCTTAGGCTTGCTTATGTGCAGGGAAACTGTCGTCTGATCGGTGCCACCCAGATTTTGTTCCCACGGTGTTCGCGCACAAAGCACCGACCAAGCGCTTGTCGGTGGCTATACGCCCGTGCTACCAAGCGGAAGGAGATCGGCAGCAAAACGAACAAATCGTTACCGCTTGTCGTGCCTTGTGGTCATGAAGGTAAGAAAACTATCATACTTTGACATGAAAGACGCTGTGCGTATTTCATCAATTAATAACTACACTTCCACAGACCCACAGTCTGCTGATCTTGCCGGCAGCACGGAAACCGCCTCGAGAGACCTGTACTCCTGCACTGTGTCGGCCGTGAACTGGCTTGGCGAAAAACTAAATAAACGACGACGTGAGCCATTGATGTAGGTGGCAGAAACTTCATGTCGGCTAGGGCGTATACTTTCCGGTGTTTATTTATGACAAAAATCGGCAGATGTTTATCGGCGTTTATTTATTTCACCAAGACCAGTGCTTTTCGGCGATTATCGGGGGGAAAAATATTGAATATAAACCACCGCTCAAGACGAAAAACAGTCTAAATTTTATTTACGTCTTTTACACAACCTCGTTCACACTCGATTATTGTAGTATATGCATGCATACAGTACTAGGCTCATGTCTGTCACTGACACCCGCTCCTTCCTGTTGACGATGCGCAATTTCGAGCATGCCCGCTCAACATTTGCGCTGGACCCGGGAAGTCCCAAAACGTCCCATGAGGCTTGGGACAGTACTGGCCAGCTGTGACTGGCCTCTCGGGCCAGGCGGCCCAGGAGGACCGCTCAGTGGTTTCCCCAGGAAATGAAATTAGGGGGGGTGTCTAACTTTTTAGGGGGGAGAGGGGGAGGGGCATTAAGAATAGAGGAGTCGTCGTGAATTAAAGGGGTGCCTTCGGAAAAACTAGGGGGGGAGTACACCCCCGTAGGGGGTGTGTAGGGAAATCACTGGGACTGCTGACCTCTGAGAACAGTGGAGCAAAGCTGCTGTCCTCCAAGAGCCCAAGACCACGTAGGTCACAAAAGAAAGACAGGCAAAGTGCATGATTCCGGGTAAAATAATGTGTTTGATGGAAGTTTGCGTAGGACTTTTTCTGTGAAAAAACAAACAAAACACATTGCTAGAAAAAAAATGTTTAGAAACCGGTGTCTTTTTCTGTCTTGAACGATTTTTATTTCCGTCACCGGAGAGTGTTTATTGGTGTTTTTCGGTTAAAACTGGGAACTATGCAAGACTTTTTCGGTGAAAAAAACCAGCGCACGCTCGAAAATATGAAAAAACCGGTCTTCTTCGGTTTTAACCGATTTTGTATTTTCGACACGGGCGGATGTTTACCGGCGGTTTTTGGTAAAAGCCGAAAAGTATACAGCCTACTTACAGCGTACGGATCATCAAAGGCAACGCCATCCACGCACAGTTTGTCTCGATACAGCTACCTCGGGTAGAGAGCTCATATAGTCGGGCATAACATAAGGCATACTGCAGGAAATATGAGGTACAAATAAAGCTGGAAGCGTCTCTACAACGTCAATAACGAGCGCACGCCACACAACGCAATGCCGAAAACATGGAGAGCCTGGCTGCTTTTGCCCACATAGCCTCTGCGCATGCGCGGCCTTCCAGCCGTGTTGGTAAACATAGCCGCGCCGCGTGTCATTCATTCTATAACATCATATTCTCAGCGATACCCGAGTGGGATATTGGCGACAGTCAAGCGATTTATGCATTTCAAAGACCAGCCAGACGAGCTTTAGACTAGAAGTGGTCTTTTGATTAGGATTATGCGAGTATTCAAATTTTCGAGTAGTAGTTTTAAATATTACGCTATTCGATATTCGCTTCGATATGAACTGCGATACTTGTCATTTCCTAAGCGTTCATTGTGGCAGGTTAGCCCCGTTGAGTGCACTTCTTACCGAGCATCGGTGCACTGCAGAGAAGCAACAACTGCGAAGCTCGCTTTTGCGTGTGTTGCTTTCCCGCAGTGCATGGATGCTCAGTACGAAGTGCGCTCAACAAGGCTAACCTGCCACAATGAACGCTTAGAAAATGATGAATATCGCAGTTCATATCGAAGCGAATATCGAATAGCGTAATTTATGCTCGGTAAGAAGCACACTAAACAGAATTAAACCGCCGCGATCAACGGTGCTTCGAAAAGCCCAAATATCGTAACTGCATACTTAGGAGAAAAGCACGGTTTCAAAGCGGGATGGCGCATGTGCGTGCTTGGTGTAAATAAAAGAAACATAGACTTTGTAAATGTCGATATCTGCATTGCAGTAAAACTTTCAAAAGTAAACTGGTTATTGTGCACGAGTATACTATAGTTAGGCAGTGACGCGCTGACAGTCTGCATTAATATTGCGTAATTAAGATAATATATTTTCATACAGCAAGTATATTTATAAATCCCCTCTATTAGATATAGCTGGGCATTTATATAGGTTTAATTTTATGTCAAATGCGCCATTTACTTCCATCCAAATGTAGGCATTGAACTTTCTGAGGCTACAATCCATAAGTATAGGTAGATAAAAATGACTGTTTAGAAATGGACAAGCGGAAGCTCTGGTACAATTCCTTCACAAGTTCAGCTGGGGTTTTGTGCATTTCGTCGGCTTCCTCCTCCCCGGCCTTTCTTTCCCTTGCCCTAGGCTCAAAGAAACTATTCAATATTCATTTGAAAAATCTTCGCCCAAAATCATTATTCACTTTGAATTAAAAACCCATCATTTACATATTCATACTCTTAATTAAATACACTCGCCGATTTTCTTTTTCCCTACTAATTCTGGCTTTAGGGAGATCTTTAGGGATAGCTATTTTAAGTATAAATCCTGGATTTCCATATTCCGAAACACTTGTCGTCTCTCCCTAGCTGTTGTTTTTCCGGAAGACTTTTTCCCGGAGAACGCTATCCTGGAGGACATTTTCCCAAAGGATGTTTTTCCCAAAGGACGTTTTCCCCAATGGACGTGTTTTTGCAGAGAACGTTTTTCCGGAGGATGTCGTGACTTGTTACAACTTTCATGCTGCGTAAACATTCTAGGGACATGTGTTTTCGTAAGTTTTCAAAACATTTTGCAGCACTCATGCATGCACGCACGGGATCTAGGTGTTCTGCAGTTAGAGCTGCCCTCTTATATAGAAGAGTGTTGCTCACCTCCGCAAAAATGTCAAGCTGGTCAGGGCTGAACCAGCTGCATGCGGTCAGATCCCTGAGCAGGTGACCGAACGTGTGCGTGATGTGACGATGCACCTGGTAGGAGACGATGGACAGCGTCAAAGAGTGCCGGCCGAACACCAGCTCAAGGTCACAGAGGCGGTTGGGGTAGGCTCGTCCCCCGACACCCAGACCCAGCCGTTGGTTGTCAACATCTCCGAGATGCGCAGCATCAATCGGAGATGGGGCAGATCCTCCTTCGTGAACCTGAACTGCCGTACCAACTCCTCCTCATCCATCGACAGCCAAGTTGAACGTCCCATGCCTGGCCGTCAACAAGCGCCATCTCTTAGTGCGCAGACAGTCATAAAAACAAACTTTTTCTAAATTGTTTTCGCCAAATAGAGCCAACTCCAAGTCATTGTCAAAAAGATTGAGCGCCATTGTTGTCGGAAAGCTCGTCTGCTCCTTTAGCAGACAAACATTTTAGAACTTCACAGTGCCAGCGGCGACAACCCGTGGGGCGCCAGGTTTTGTAACACGGAAGCGCATTCATTCCAGTAAAAAAACGAGACGAACTATGAGTAGGTATACATAGTTTTAGGTTCTCTATATTTTCAGAATGCGAATTTTATTTACTTCCATTTGTTCGATTTGTAGCAACACAACCAAATCTGTACAACGGAAACCAAATCCGATGCAGTTTTCCGTTGCCAGGGGGCGCGACCTGTACAGATTGTCTGCAAATATGGTTCCCCCAACCCCGTTTCAAGGCATACGATTGGTCCACACACCCGATCCAAGGTATCAATCGTTTTTGTTTATTGATTGTATTTTGTTCCAATTCCCTAAAACCCCGGAGTGAACTTCTACAGATTCCCATCGAAACCGTGCACAGTCAACCCTATTGAAAATCGCCCTGATGGGACTTCAGGATTCTTTTAAAGGGTGTGAAGGGGACTTCAGGAATTTTTGAGATGTTTGAAGGGGGCACCGATATTTCCTGGTGGGTTCGCTGGCCCCGTCAGAGGCTCTCCTGAAATGTCTGAAGTACCCTTTACAATGCCTTAAAATGTCTGAAAGCCTGTCAAGAGCTTTTCTAATGGGGTCGGGAAAACCTTCAGGCTTCTTGAGATGTCTGTGGGCAACGGCTCAGGTGGAGAAAACATTTCGCAGAATTAGAACATAGCTGCGTATTGTATGCGACGGGAAAAAAAAATAAGTATTTGGAGAATGTCGATCGTATATGCGTACGGTCAGATTTTTATTACTGCTCTTCTATCAAACACAAGTGGGCTCGTGGAGCCGTCTGTCACTGGTCGGGTGTTCGGTCGCCAAGGAGGCCACTGCGGGCGATCGCCCCATGTGGAGAATTGACGAGGCGCAAGCCGAGTGTTGTTGGCCGAGCGGCGTTCTGAGGCTAACAAGCTTTGCTTGTTGCACGAATTATAATAAAAAAGGGCAATCCGAGAGCAGCGCGTTGCCCAAAAGCAGGGACGCGGGGGAGATATTGCGAAGGCCAAGCGGGAGCGGGTCGTCCCGGGAACCGGTTCCTCTGCAGGGGACAGTCCCCAAAAAGGAAAAAATAAACAGAATCATTTTGCTTTTCACCAGAGTCGGGCGTTATCTCTTTTTCGTCGTCGTCAAAAACACGAACAGGCAACTCAAATTGTCCCCCCCCCCTCTTTTACAACGCCTACACACACACACTCCGCTTCTCTCCGCCCGGCAATGGGGAGAGGGTGCAGAACCACCAGGGCCGGGCAACACGCGTCTCCAGTGGTCGCCGGTCGGCGGGAGAGAGTGGTGTGAGGAAGCCGAGGAAGGCAGGAGGACGCCATAGCCATTTTCTTTCCACTCGTGGGCGGTTTTTGCTTCTGACCGCCGTGGATATCTGGAACAGACCGGTTTCCTCCTGAAAGGTGAGCATGGCTTTTAGGGTTCGCCCCTTGGTCTGTTTTGATCCGTGCAGTTGCTTCCTTGGTTCCGCAGGTGAACCCCAGTTCGGCGTTGGCCGCATTCAGCACCGCTCGAGCGCCATCGTGTTCAGCGCATTCAAGGATATGGTGGCCGGTGTCGGCCTACTCGCCGCAAGCCTGGCAGGCGGGATCAGCGTTTCACACCATGCGCACCGGGATCATGGCACTGTGGCTCCTGAGACGGTGGATGACGGCCGCTGTCCCGCCTTGTTCCTTGCGTCTCTTCGTCCGTCCGGCTTCAGAAGCATCCAGCAAGCGAAGAAGACGCCGAAGACGCCGCCCCGACGGCATCGTGGACGAAACCGTAACTGTGCTCAGGATTTCTCAGCGGTGACGGGTGCTGCTAGCGAGTTCGTGGTTTTCGCTACACGTGCTTACTGAGACTGTGTATGTGTCCGTGAGGTGCACCTGCTAGGTTTTATTAGCTGAACTACCGTGCATCAGGAATTTACCCAGCGGCATTGTGAGTACTTTGAAAGATATTTTTTGTTGTGATAAAGAAGACAGTTGTTCCTATTTGATATGATCTCGTTCGTCTACAGCTGCTTGCGCCCGGGTTTGACCAAGCGTTGGTTTTTATCGTCTTTTTGAGTTTTAATATGCATGTAAAACTCAATGTCCGTAATAAATTTCCAATAACGTTTTGAACTGCATTTTTGTCTATGGTTCACAGTCATTTGGGCGTCTAAAGGGATGATGGGCTAAGGGGTTTGGGCTGACGGGTTAAAGGGCTGTGGGGCTGGAGGGTTTTTCTGCGGGGTATACCTGAAGGGTTTTCCTGTAGGGTATTTTTGAAGGGTTTTGAAGGTCTGTGAGGTCCCATAATCCTTCAAGGCTGATGGGCCATTTTAGAATTATTTTCAATAGGGGAGCGGAGGAGAATGATACTACCCGCCCAGCGCACCAAGTAAACGAGATGTAGTGGTTGCAGCAGTTGCAGCTCATGAACTCAAAATAGCACCAAAAGCCGGCGCCACCGTGCCGCACGTTCTGGCGTGCCTGCGTGCTACAGCGTGATTGGCTCGTGACAAAACAGATCATGCTTGGATTCAGACGGGGCTGGTCATGTCTGTCCTTGATCCTTGGGGAGCATTCTTTTTTTGTTACTGCTCAAGTAATTTACTACAAGCAAACTGCAGTAAACAAGAAAAGCTTGACAGAATCTTTGATCCTTGGTGAGCGTTCTCGGGCCCACTGAGAATATTACACGAGACTTGTCTTTCTCGCCCTCCAGATTGTTCTGG
Organism: Ixodes persulcatus; assembly: GCA_013358835.2. Taxonomy (NCBI): domain Eukaryota; kingdom Metazoa; phylum Arthropoda; class Arachnida; order Ixodida; family Ixodidae; genus Ixodes; species Ixodes persulcatus. The sequence goes on along the minus strand of JABSTQ010010976.1, from coordinate 10,117 downwards.
GTACGGCCACTCGATCAAGCGGCCGTGGTATGCATTGAAACGTATGTCATGCAAAGTTTATGAACAGAAACATACTGTCCGACCAGTGGAGCATTCAGATTGAACTATAATAGAGTGTGCGCACGCACCAACGCCCCACAGAAAGCAACAAGCAGGTGCTGAAGGCGGAGCTCCTGCTTCTGATCTTATGCTGCGTGAAGCTTACAGCGCAGATGTGACGGCCAGTCAAAGCGTGCATCTGCTTTCGCGAATTATCAAGGTTGGACATCAGCTGATACCATTGGCTGTACGGAGGGACTGCAGCTTGGGAGTCTTTGCTTACAAGGTGCGTTAACATATCTCGTAATGCTCACTCAAGCTCGATATCATTAGAAGCTCGATGTTTTTGCAAGTGGCAGCGCACCGACACCAACTTTGCCCCATTTGCGGCTTCTTGTACAGTGTAGACATAGCTTACATCGCTGAGTTTATTCTCTTTGCAAAGTGTTGAGGAATCAAAGAAGCTTTCCACGTTAGAAATTGGCTCGATTCCGTGCCGTAAAACAATCACAAGGGGGGAATTCATACCGCCGGCTAACGTTTTCACGCGAGACAAATTGAAATGCGCAAGTTTTTACTACACAATACCGATAAACAATCGCAGGGGGTGCTGCCAGCCAGTTTTTCCGCAGCGCCTCCTGGGCAAAGCAGGAGTATTAGCCCCGAGAGCGAACACAAGCGTCGCTGCGGTCGCCGCGCCCTGATCGGGTGAGGCGCACCGTGACGTCAGGGGAAGGACTCCGCTCCGCGATCTCGCATCCGGCTCACTTTTCTGCACCGGTTTCCTGGTTTGGCGTTGTGTGCCGCGAGCACTTCGAGGAGCGGGACCTTGTTTACCCTGTGTACAAGACTCTGGGTTAGGCCGATATTGACGTGTTTCCGTACATTTTATAAGCCTGCTTGTCACTCTTACCTTTATAATTGGGTAACAAATACCGAAAGCTATCGGCGGAGGCAATTCCGCTGATGAACCTCCCCGTCCGTCCACACGACACAAGGCAATCTTGCGAGGGGTCGGTGGAGCGACGGCGTAAGTGTTTTAGACGCTGTAATTCTGTTCCTTGCATGTTCATGATTTAGGAGAACATTACATCCCGCTTTGCAGGCATTTGAAATGGCATTTATATCAAGGGCCTTTGGGCGGTCGGCAAATTAGCTCGCGGCCCCGACTCTGCGCGTGCCACTCTACATTTGCTGGTTCGCAGATGTTTTAAAGGCCCTGGGTTTGAAGGCCTTTGTAGTGCTCGTGGAAGAGGTTGTTTTACATGATTGTAGCTTCTTCGTGAATTAACGATATAGTTCATACACGTATGCAGGCTTGTTTTATTTTTTAGAAGATGCACAATTACTGGAAATTAGTTTGTATGGTAACTGGAAAAACGGCCGAATTGCCCACAGTTACCTGCATGATCGAGATGTATTGAACTGCCCAAAATATGCGCAGCAATAGTACTGTAATTTGGAATGTTTATGCTTTTTCCTGACATTTTTTCTTTATTCCCGCCTTGGTTATTCAGAAAATACACCGTTTAGTTTGAATTGTCATTTCCAATTAAAAGAGACACTGCTGCAGGTCCCCAAAAGCTTCCTCAGCCTCCAAATTCCCTACAGCTAGACGCGCCGACAACATAGGAAAACAGGAGGAACAGCAAGCATTCGAACGGCTGTTCAGTGGTAGATGCTGCACTAGTAGCAGAAAATGTGGAACTTGTGAAGGGTGACAGTTAGCGTGAGAAAAGCTTCTGGTATTTCAGCTTCAGGACAATTTGATTTAGCTAAAAATCTCAATTTTAGAGCTTAAGGGACTAATAACGGGCTAGAAACCTTCGCATACATTTGTTGTACATTACTTGAGGGATGATATAAACAAATCCACAGACACCACCAGTGGAGTCCATTGAAATACTATCCGAATCCAGCAAAGGTCAAATGCGAGCAATGTAAATAAATAAATGTTCCTTAATTCTTTCTTTGTCCCTGTACTTGGCCTGCCTCACTTGCGATTCTCTCTCCATGGCTCAGACTGTATTTAACATGTTGCTCGAGCAGCATGCAGCTTTTCTGCTTCGGCGATCTTGTTTAAAAACAGAAATACAATTGTGGCCATATTTCTTTATTTTCACATACCAGCTGCGATTCATGTGTTGCCTGCCCTGTCAACCATGCCTGAAATGTTGGTCGAAGTTTTGCCTGCAGCTACAATCCATACCTCGATAAAGCCACATATAAAAATTTACCCTTCCTACGAAAAACACGCACAAAAAGTTAAATAGAAATGAGCGCGCCGACAGCTAGTGTCGTCACAGCCTCCACAGGGCGAGCGGCGGGGCGATTCGGGGAAAAATTCTGTCCTCGCCGTGACATCACCCCGGTTCGCTGTAAAGGGGCGCCACGCAAACTTCTCGGGGCTAATAGCCTATGAGATCCAAGATTCCAAGCAACGAGGTAGAGGGGCTTAGAGTGATAAACTGGAAGTTCGTAAGTGGCACCCACCCAGTTGCCGCCATGTTGTACGCAAAAGTGACTACTCGTCACGTGAGCTCACAAGAGCCGTTACGTTCACTGGTAAGATGGCAGTGCCCAGAGCTGGTGGATGCGCGTTTGTTCAGTGCACGGTAGTCGTGATGCATACCTGCCAACCTGACGACTTTCAAATTCGTAAAACTCCCGCGGCCGTAAGGGGGGGGTGTTTAAGCGAAGCGATGTGCAGCTTAATGTCAGCCTTACCACCGTGCAAAACGCTTACATCACACGTGCACGTGCTACAGAATCCAAACTTCTCTCCCTTTTTGGTCGGCACAAAGCATGGGAATTCCGACGTGTAGGACTTCAGGAACACCTGAAAGTACCTCTTCTGAGGTTTGGAGTTCGCCATTGCGCCAGGGAAAATGCTACGATTGCACGTGCAACAAACACACACAGACGCCGCACTGCTTGCCTCGAAACTGGCCGAAACACACGTCTGAACACGCCGAACCAACGTACACCGCCGAACACACGAACAAAGGCTTTGGGCTTTGATTTGGTTTTGGATCCGTGGCCACCGGATAGACTAATAGTAAAAACCACAATGCTGCCGTGGACGGTACCTATTGCCCTCTTGTGGCGGTGCAAGATACCCCCAGCAAGAAATTTACAAGAAAAAAAAAAGTAAAACTTTTTTTTCGTACAATTTGAAGCAAGATTTGTAAAATAGGAAAATAAGTCCCAATTCATACATTTTACGAAAAATTTAGAAGAGTTGGCAGGTATGGTGATGTGCCGCTGCTTGCCAACGATTTCGGGCTTCTTCATGCTCTCCAACACAGGTATAACTGATCTGAAGGAATGAGAATTTATACCCTTTTCGCGCACGATCGCTGTGGATATTGGCCCCCGTGAAACAGCATCACTCGTATCGCCGTAATGGCGCTCGGATTCCCGGATCTGTTCGAGGAGCGATAGAACTTTTAGTGCCTTTCGCATGAGATTTTCGCATGCACGTGTCGGATACGTAGGGCCTCGAGAAGTTGATTCAGTCCTAGGTAAGCGCATAATCGCAGCAACTTTTAACGGGGAAGCTCCTGCAATCTTTACGTTTTGTACTAATCAAGATTTTTACGACAACTTTTATCATAAATTTTTGCATCTTTCTAGCTTTGTTTGAACGTTGTAATGTCTGAGAATCGAAGCAAAAGGTATATGTCAAGTGTAGGGCCTTTTGATTTAATGTGCGTTTACTAACGTTCATAAAAAAGTTCATTTATCCCCTTGGAACTCGGAACACAGTTAGCAAGTATTCATATTTTTGATTGAACAGTGCACAAATAACTACATCCGACATAACTTAGAAATTAGCAGGCTCTTGAACCTGCCGATCGGTGTCAATAGTCCACACTAACCTCCATGCGTATGATCAGATTCCTCTTAAAGGGGTACGGAAACCAAATTCTAGAGCCCATCTCTTTGCTTGAACATAAAGAGGGTTAAAATAGGACTTCACCAATACCAATATTCGGTAGGATAACGCGAGAAAACGAATTTTAAACTGAATAAAACGATAACCAAAAACCACCTCGTGGATGTCTGTGAAGCTTCGATGGAATATTGTGAATGGATAGGGTTGAGAGTGATTATTGAATTTATTGCATTAAAGGGGTACGGAAACCAAATTCTAGAGCCCATCTCTTTGCTTGAACATAAAGAGGGTTAAAATAGGACTTCACCAATACCAATATTCGGTAGGATAACGCGAGAAAACGAATTTTAAACTGAATAAAACGATAACCAAAAACCACCTCGTGGATGTCTGTGAAGCTTCGATGGAATATTGTGAATGGATAGGGTTGAGAGTGATTATTGAATTTATTGCATTAAAGGGGTACGGAAACCAAATTCTAGAGCCCATCTCTTTGCTTGAACATAAAGAGGGTTAAAATAGGACTTCACCAATACCAATATTCGGTAGGATAACGCGAGAAAACGAATTTTAAACTGAACAAAACGATAACCAAAAACCACCTCGTGGATGTCTGTGAAGCTTCGATGGAATATTGTGAATGGATAGGGTTGAGAGTGATTATTGAATTTATTGCATTAAAGGGGTACGGAAACCAAATTCTAGAGCCCATCTCTTTGCTTGAACATAAAGAGGGTTAAAATAGGACTTCACCAATACCAATATTCGGTAGGATAACGCGAGAAAACGAATTTTAAACTGAACAAAACGATAACCAAAAACCACCTCGTGGATGTCTGTGAAGCTTCGATGGAATATTGTGAATGGATAGGGTTGAGAGTGATTATTGAATTTATTGCATTAAAGGGGTACGGAAACCAAATTCTAGAGCCCATCTCTTTGCTTGAACATAAAGAGGGTTAAAATAGGACTTCACCAATACCAATATTCGGTAGGATAACGCGAGAAAACGAATTTTAAACTGAATAAAACGATAACCAAAAACCACCTCGTGGATGTCTGTGAAGCTTCGATGGAATGTCGTGAATGGATAGGGTTGAGAGTGATTATTGAATTTATTGCATTAAAGGGGTACGGAAACCAAATTCTAGAGCCCATCTCTTTGCTTGAACATAAAGAGGGTTAAAATAGGACTTCACCAATACCAATATTCGGTAGGATAACGCGAGAAAACGAATTTTAAACTGAATAAAACGATAACCAAAAACCACCTCGTGGATGTCTGTGAAGCTTCGATGGAATATTGTGAATGGATAGGGTTGAGAGTGATTATTGAATTTATTGCATTAAAGGGGTACGGAAACCAAATTCTAGAGCCCATCTCTTTGCTTGAACATAAAGAGGGTTAAAATAGGACTTCACCAATACCAATATTCGGTAGGATAACGCGAGAAAACGAATTTTAAACTGAATAAAACGATAACCAAAAACCACCTCGTGGATGTCTGTGAAGCTTCGATGGAATGTCGTGAATGGATAGGGTTGAGAGTGATTATTGAATTTATTGCATTAAAGGGGTACGGAAACCAAATTCTAGAGCCCATCTCTTTGCTTGAACATAAAGAGGGTTAAAATAGGACTTCACCAATACCAATATTCGGTAGGATAACGCGAGAAAACGAATTTTAAACTGAATAAAACGATAACCAAAAACCACCTCGTGGATGTCTGTGAAGCTTCGATGGAATATTGTGAATGGATAGGGTTGAGAGTGATTATTGAATTTATTGCATTAAAGGGGTACGGAAACCAAATTCTAGAGCCCATCTCTTTGCTTGAACATAAAGAGGGTTAAAATAGGACTTCACCAATACCAATATTCGGTAGGATAACGCGAGAAAACGAATTTTAAACTGAATAAAACGATAACCAAAAACCACCTCGTGGATGTCTGTGAAGCTTCGATGGAATAGTCGTGAATGGATAGGGTTGAGAGTGATTATTGAATTTATTGCATTAAAGGGGTACGGAAACCAAATTCTAGAGCCCATCTCTTTGCTTGAACATAAAGAGGGTTAAAATAGGACTTCACCAATACCAATATTCGGTAGGATAACGCGAGAAAACGAATTTTAAACTGAATAAAACGATAACCAAAAACCACCTCGTGGATGTCTGTGAAGCTTCGATGGAATATTGTGAATGGATAGGGTTGAGAGTGATTATTGAATTTATTGCATTAAAGGGGTACGGAAACCAAATTCTAGAGCCCATCTCTTTGCTTGAACATAAAGAGGGTTAAAATAGGACTTCACCAATACCAATATTCGGTAGGATAACGCGAGAAAACGAATTTTAAACTGAATAAAACGATAACCAAAAACCACCTCGTGGATGTCTGTGAAGCTTCGATGGAATATTGTGAATGGATAGGGTTGAGAGTGATTATTGAATTTATTGCATTAAAGGGGTACGGAAACCAAATTCTAGAGCCCATCTCTTTGCTTGAACATAAAGAGGGTTAAAATAGGACTTCACCAATACCAATATTCGGTAGGATAACGCGAGAAAACGAATTTTAAACTGAACAAAACGATAGCCAAAAACCACCTCGTGGATGTCTGTGAAGCTTCGATGGAATGTCGTGAATGGATAGGGTTGAGAGTGATTATTGAATTTATTGCATTAAAGGGGTACGGAAACCAAATTCTAGAGCCCATCTCTTTGCTTGAACATAAAGAGGGTTAAAATAGGACTTCACCAATACCAATATTCGGTAGGATAACGCGAGAAAACGAATTTTAAACTGAATAAAACGATAACCAAAAACCACCTCGTGGATGTCTGTGAAGCTTCGATGGAATGTCGTGAATGGATAGGGTTAAGAGTTATTATTGAATTTATTGCATTAAAGGGGTACGGAAACCAAATTCTAGAGCCCATCTCTTTGCTTGAACATAAAGAGGGTTAAAATAGGACTTCACCAATACCAATATTCGGTAGGATAACGCGAGAAAACGAATTTTAAACTGAATAAAACGATAACCAAAAACCACCTCGTGGATGTCTGTGAAGCTTCGATGGAATATTGTGAATGGATAGGGTTGAGAGTGATTATTGAATTTATTGCATTAAAGGGGTACGGAAACCAAATTCTAGAGCCCATCTCTTTGCTTGAACATAAAGAGGGTTAAAATAGGACTTCTTGAGCGCCAGCCAGTATCTTGGCTGGCGCTCAAGAATGAAGGACGTGTGCGGCAGTTGTTCCGCTCCGATATCTCGGCAGCGATTCATTGTATGCTCGGGCGCGTGTAATCGCAGCTTTCACTGCGAGTGTGTCAATGTTCGTGAAGCTGATTACGACCTTCTGGTGAAAAAGGGTGTTAGCGCGTTTAAATGCGATGCGTGTACGAAGCGCCGATCCTCGGAGACACTACTGGAGAGTCCGGAAACGCCATCTTCGGTCAAGGTTAGTGACGAGCTATCGGTACGTGTGACGACGGAGGACTCCAGTCTTCACAAGTTGGTGCAGGAGCTGTGCAACAAAATCGACGGTTTGTCCGACGAAGTGCGCGCGCTACGAAATGACAACGAATCTTTGCGAGTGCACCTCGCGAGGAACAGCGACCTTTACCGCAAATGTCTGAACGCCGACGTCCAGGGTTCTGCACATCAGGTTGCTTCAGCACCTACCTGCTTTGAGATGTTTCAGCCCCCTCCGACTGTCCTACATGCGGCCACAAGTTGGCCAACTGTTTCCGAAGCTTCTGAGCACGCCCCGAAAAGAGGGTATCACCAGGGTCTACCACCCACCCGAGTAGCAAGGCCATTCCAAAACGGTGACCTGCGTCAACGTCAGCCTATGAGGCGTGGGTCGGCTGGTGCCGACGCAACCGGAGTCCTGACAGCGAGCTCGGATCATCGAGAGGCAGCTGGCGCACAGTGCTCCACGAGGGCGGCCAGTGCAGTCGTCGACGAGGACGGCTTCCAGCAAGTTCCACCACGTCGACGTGTGAAAATCGCCATGGGCTCCGACAAAACCAGTAAGTTGCGTGCCGTGGCGAAGCATCCAAGAGAGAAGGCCCTCTTCATTTCACGATTACATCCTGAGACAACATGCGACGAACTTTCGGAAACTGTGTCCTGTGCGCTAGGCAGTCAGCGCTTTACTTGCACAAAGCTGTCTTCTAGGTATAACACCTACGCTTCTTTCCATGTCTCGGTAAACGAGGAAGACTTTGATAAGCTAGTTGTCCTGATTTGTGGCCGGACGGTTGCCTTTTTCGGCCGTTTTTGGGACGACTCAGGCTCAATGACAACGGAAATGCTGGGAACACCGCAATTAGCCATAGTCCTGACCAGAGTCGCCCTTTAGACTGATGAATATTAATGCGAGAAGCGTCGTCAACAAACCGGAAGAGCTTGAAAGTGTACTCCTGACTTACGACCCCGATATAATAATAATTACTGAAACTTGGTTAAACAAAGAAATACCGAATAGTGAAGTTTTCATAGATGGGTTTAATGTGTTTCGGCGAGATCGTGGCTCTAGGGGGGGAGGGGTCGCACTCCTCGTCAAAGACAATTTTGAGTGTTCAGTTATCGAACAGAACTCCGATTGTGAAATGGTCTGGGTATCCGTCCGTTGGGGTTGTCACTCAATGCTTATAGGGGCACTGTACAGGTGCCCGCAAGCTGGTATAGAAGTGCTCACAAAATTATCTGAATTTTTGTCAATCAACCTAATTAATTTTTCGCATGTTATACTGGCTGGAGATTTCAACTTGCCAGATATTGACTGGGACAACATGATTCCCATAGGAAGTTGTGCACACTCGAGCCTACTTGTAGATATTGCTTTTAGCAATAACTTAAGCCAGGTAGTGAGATGCCCTACGCGCGTGTCTAGTGTGCGTGATTCATTGCTAGACCTTGTGTTCTTATCAGAGGCCATTTCCAGAAATATTAATATATCAAATGTAGAGGGAATATCTGACCATGCAATAGTTGTTTGTGATTTATCTTTTCGGCAAAATACGAACAGTACTAAAGAGCTGAAACGGTTCCGGGATTTCACTAAGGCAGATGATGTTGGCATCCTCGATATGTTGGAAGAGGCATTTGAAGAATTTTCTGAGATAAGCAATCAGAATGGTGTATGTGTTGATAAGTTATGGCTTTTTTTTAAGAATGTTGTCTTATCGTGTATTGACCGATTTGTTCCGGAGCGTTCAAGAAATGAGAAGCGGAGTCCTTGGATTACACGAGATATTTTACACCTGAAACGTAAAATACACCGTATTGAGAGGTACCAACCAATTTTAAAAAGTACGCTTCCTTCCCTTCGCCAACAACTACGGGTACTTGTGCGCACATCTAGGTATTATTTTTACAACGTAAAAATGGCTAACTTCCTCAGGGAAAACCCCAGAAAATTCTACGCACATTTGACTAAAACAAATTTAGCTGTCAAGGAACTCGTCCACAACGGGAACACGCTCACCGATGAACCGAGTATAGCAAGCGAGATGAATCGATTTTTTTTCTACTGTTTATACGATGGATAATTCCATAATGCCACCATTTACTCATGACCATCGTAAAATTGGCGACTTGGTGGTGTCAGTAAGTGGTATTTTCGATAGCCTTCTCCGACTGGACGTTAAAAAGTCATGCGGCCCGACCGGATTCCTAACGCATTCCTTCACAGGTATGCGGAATGGAGTGCGAAGTATCTTTATGAAATATACTTTTGCAGCTTAAAAACTGGCGAAGTGCCAGAAGACTGGAAAGTAGCTAAAGTTGTGCCAATTCATAAAAGTGGAGATAAAAAGTGCGTTTCGAATTACAGACCTGTCTCGCTGCTGAGCACATGTAGCAAAGTTCTTGAACATTTTCTCTTTAAACACATTGTAACTTTTTTAGAATCCGCAGAATTTTTGGTAAAAGACCACATGGGTTCCGACGTGGTTACTCAACCGTTACTCAGCTTCTCCACACATTCCATGAATTTGCTGCTACAGTGGATAACGATGGCCAAGTGGATTCTATCTTCTTAGATTTTGCGAAAGCTTTCGACAGGGTGTCGCATCGGAAATTACTGTTCAAACTTAAGCAGATACTCGACAACGATTACCTTTTACGTTGGGTTGACTCCTATCTATACGAACCGTCGACAGC